>CM067371.1:123036319-123146319 GCA_034401795.1 Chaetoderma sp. LZ-2023a
GCATGACACGTGTGTTGCCTCTTTATCAAGGGCATCTTTGATCTACGAATCCATAGCTTCCAGAACGTCTGGAAAGCCGTGTTCCCCATGACGCAGCATGCAGAAATGTCAGCAGTACTGCAAAGCAGTGAGCCCAGGATTTTACTTTTCCTCCATGGTTTGCCGCCATGAAGTGGGTCGTCATTTTCTATAATTTCATGCTTAGTCGATAGGTATATGTGGGTGAACTCTGTTTTGGATTCATTCACAGAGATTCTCAATATTTAGTTTGCTTGCAGCTATTGGGACAAGTTCGTCAAGGGGTTTCTTTTCCCTCGTCTATAAAGTCCACATCATCGGCATATTCCATCTGTAATGGCATACCCGGGTATTGACACTGGGGGGGGTTTGGTTTTGTGGAACTTTCCTGCACAGATTTCAATGCAGCAGCAAGGTAACAGGTGAAAAGCACCGGAGATAGACCATCTCCCTGTGGGGAGCCAATTGATGTCTCGAACTTTACAGACTTCACTGACTTCTCGTGATGAATATATAAACAAAGAATTTTATGCAGTTATATTTTATTTTGAAATAAACTGAACAAAAGAAGATTAATGTAGTTATTATTTATATTCACCCTTTAACCCATGAATTTATTCAGGAAAATCTCTATTTTGTCATCAAAAATGTCAATTTGCTGTCCAAGAGAAGACTGTTTTTGAAAATTTACCACTGGAATCACTGGCTCGGTTATCAAGCCAGTCATTCCAGTGATAAATTTTCTAAAATAGTCTTCTCATGGTCTGCATATGAACATTTCTCAAGACCACTGCAGAAGCTGTTTTTGGCTGATATGAGTGTTAAATGGTTAACACAGTTTGGCAAAAAAACGGCTTCTGCAGTGGTCTTGAGAAATATCCATATCTGGAATGACTAACTCAATAACAGAGTCAGTCAGTCCAGTGGTAAATTTTCAAAAAATAGTCAGCTCTTGGTCTGCAAATGGATATGTTCTATGAGAAAATAATCTGTATCAAGTTTACATGTACGCTTTCATTAACCCGTAACCTTTACCACTCTGATGTAAAAAAATTTTAATTTTCGAAATAAATTTAAGGATGGACTGTTGTTCATTTTTCAACAAATTGGGTGGAAGATGTTCGGTGAACTCTGTTTTGGATTCATTCATAAAGAGATTATCAATTTTTAGTTTGGTTGCAGCTATTCGGAGAAGTTCGACAAGGGGTTTCTTTTCCTCATCGTTGAAGTCCACATCGTCCGCATATTCCATCTCTAGCGGCATGCTCAGTATTGACATTGGGGGTTTGGTCTTGTGGAACTTTCCCGGACAGATTTCAATACGGTAGCAGGTGAAAAGCACCAGAGATAGACCATCTCCCTGTGGGGAGCCGATTGATGTCTCAAACTCTACAGACTTCACTGACTTGACTCGTACTCTCAGGTTGGTGTCTGCAAGCAGTAGTCTCACTAGTCGTAGCTCATCTTCATTGCAAGTGGCTTGGCGTAGTGCATCTATGATCTTTGAGCGTTTAATTGTGTCGAAGACTCTTGACATGTCAATGCCCATTTTGTGGAAGTCCCAGTGTTTGGACATGACTACTGACACAAGCATGCATTGAGCCCAAACAATGTCTGCGCAGCTGCGTCCACATATGAAGCCACTTTGACATGATCCGGTGAAGTAATCGATCTTGTCTCGGATGCTGCATAGAGTAACATTGGATAGGATTTTCTGTATGCTGTTGAGGAGCACAATGGGCCGCAGATTGGCTGAGGCCCAGGTGGCTTCTTGGGCTTGGGTAGTGCGATAAGGGTGCCTGGGCCTACAGCGGCGATGGGAAGGTGGTGCATAAAAGCTGAATTGATTAGGTGCGTGATCGGTTTTGAAATAATGTCACTTGCATGTTTGAATAGTTCATTGCTTATGCCGTCAGGTCCAGATGCACGTCCATTTTTCAGGGCTTTAAGCGCCTTCTCAACTTCTGCTGTTTTAATTGGTGTTAGTAATGGTCTGGGGGTCTCCTGAGAACGGGTGCAAGGGCTCATCATCGTTGTCAGTGAACTGTTCCTTGAACCATTCTCGGATCGCCTAGGCTTTTCCCTGGTCAGTCCCCGATAAAGTGTCCTTCAGAGTTGTGTACAGTGAGTGGTGGTGTGTGGTCAGTAGCTCTCAGGGCTCGGGCTGCCCTAAACATTTTGTGACAGTCATCCGTGGCAGTGATTTCATCTGCTAGGGACTCTGTTTGTTGAATAGCAAGATCTTTTAAGCGTTCACTAATGTGGCGCAGAATAATATTGCGCTCCTGGCCTAGTTTGGTGCAGTTTTCACTTTGGCTACCTTGATAGATGCATAGCCGTAATGCTTTCTGCTCTGCTGACATTTTTACTACTAGAGGGTCGTCAGTATACCTAGTTTGGTTGTTTTTAAGAACACCTATGGTGCTGGTAGCGGATGATTCCATAGATTTCGGTATTTTGGTTAGGGCTTTGTTTGGATCGGAGCTGACATCGATGTTATCTATCTGCTCCCCAAAGGCTTTTTTGTATGACATTTGAGTGTCAGTGTCGCTGATGTGCTTGGGTATGTAGTAGGTGACTCTACCCTCTTGCCTGGTATGGTGTTTATATATTAGGTAGAGATCATTCATCTGAATGCGTGTAATGACGAGCTTATGGTCAGGTGACAGGTTACCGTGCAGGTTGCCATAAGTTTTGGCATGGTAACCTCTCATGTTTGTAGCGTGTGTAATTGGTGGACTAGGATTTTTATGGTAACTTGTGTATAGCACAGTGTATCTTAATGAATTATCAATAAAATGAATGAATCCCTGACCACTGACATTTCGCACCAGTTTTCGGGGAAATACTTGCTGCCTATTTCTCATCTTCGTTTACTAAATTTCTTTTCATCCTCTATTTCACATATATGGTCATCATAAAAATTCTTATAGGAAAGGTCTGCTAATGCCTGTTTCTCGTTTGATCTTAGACATTTTCAGGATGTTTTAAATTGGAGTAGGCATTTGAACATTTATTAACTCACTTGGCCCAAAGGCCAAGTGAGCTTATGCTATGGCAGCCATCTGTCTGTCTGTCTGTCATCTGTCCATCAACTTTTTCTTTAAAAGCCACTTTAATCACACGACTGATTTTAATCAAACTCGGTGGGGAAGGACCCTAGAGTAGGATGCTTCAGAACTTGTATACAGAATTTTGATTGGACAAATTTTTCTGCAGCCATCTTGAATTCGCCAAGAAATTGCAGGAAATCATTTAAAACGCTACTCCTCATTTACTGCTTGCGCAATTTCAGCCAGACTTGGCTGGAAGGCAACTAGGGTGGGAGGTTTCAGAACTTGTATATAGAATTTTGATGGGTCAATTTTTCCAGTGGCCATCTTGGATTTTTTGAAAATCAGTTAAAAGCCTACTCATTTAAGCCACTTGGCCGATTTCAAGCAAACTTGGTTGGAAGGACCCTAGAATGGTATCTATTATGACATCAACTCTGTTCTCGGTAGAACTGTATGTTCGATTATAAGCAGAGTGAAAATATTACGTGAAGATCATTTTGATTGGATAATTTATGTGAAGACCAGCTTGATTGGATAATTTTCGAGCAAATTAGAAATTAACGGAAGAATCATTGTGAATGCTGTTTGAATCTTCAATTTCCCGGAACTGATTAACTGCTTCTGTTTCCATTAGTTCATGATGATGAGGAATGGTGTATGTTTGCCGGTTTATTGGACAGGGCAACCGGTAGGTAACCTGAATGACCATTCAGACCTTATTTCCAGCCCGGCAACCTACATCCTACCAGGAATCTAATTTCTTTTGTAATGAGAAGAGAGATCGAACAGACACTGTGACACAAATTTGCATATTTATATCGAGAATAACACTTGGTTGGCTATTATAATCTGACATTTTATTCGACTAGGTAATGGAATTTGCAACAAAAAATAAGATTTTGTTAGTATTGTTTATATTCTTATATATAAGCGAAATCGGTTGAGAAAATACTGAACTCTGACATTCCGCCTTTGAGAGTGTCATAAGTGCTTTATGGCTATCTATCTGTATGGCTTTACCACTACTTTGCCATATATAGCAGTATGCTATATGCTTGGACATATTGGAGGACAGTAGTCAAGTGGTATACCTATATTTATAAGTCATCCATCATCCATAGGTAAATCTGAATGTTTATCAGCAGTGTTTAGCTATTAGGTATGTGTTCAAATGCACCTTGGAGAAGATAAACAGAGACTATGATTGTCATGACATGAGTGATTCACTCACTGAGCTCCTATGTTTAAGTGTCAGTCAAGTCAGTTGTTTGTTCAGTACTTCAAAGGTCAAGCTCCTGCTCACTAGAATCTTGCACAGTCATGTAATTCTATTTTTGATGCATTTATAAATATGTGCTGTTTATTATTAGCTCACCTAGCTTTTGTCGTGGCGACCGTCCGTCGTCCGTCCGTCGTCTGTCCATCCGTCTGTCCATCAACTTTCCTTTAAACGACTTCTTCTCAAGAACAGCTAGGCCAATTTCAATTATATTTGGCAGGAAGCATCCTTAGGGCATAGGGATCCAAGTTTGTTCAAATGAAGCCGATCGGCCAATTAGGCCGGCAGCCATCTTGGATTTTGGCAGATTTTTAGAAACGTCTTTAAAAATCTTCTCCGAAACCGCTTGAGGGATTGAATGAAACCTCATGAAATATGATCTAGGGCAAGAGCTCAACCATATTTGTTCAATCAAAATTAATTGGTCAAATAGTTTGGCGAACATCTTGGTTGACCTAGTTTTAGCGAAAATAACTTCTCCAGAACCGCTGAAGAGATCAGGCCGAAATTTGGCAGATATGGTTAGGGACTAAGGGCCAGTAAAGTTTGTTCAAGAGATGTTGATCTGTCAAAAGACATGGCCGCCGTGGGCCAATCAAAATATAGCATGCTTGGTGGCTATATTGGATTTTTTTTATTTGATGGATTTTGAGGCCGAAATTGGTTTTATATAGATATTTGGCTATTCTGATCTCAAATTTGCAATTTTCGAATCTGTCAGATAAACGGTTTGGTGGCCATCTTGGATCATTTTCTCGCCAAAAGCTCCCATACTAAAGCAATGGGAAATTTAAAATATCTTCTCGATAACTACTGGGCCGATTTCAATTATATTTAGTATGAAGCATCCTTAAGGCATAGAGATTCAAGTTTGTTCAAACGAACCAGATCGGCCAATTTGGCCGGCGACCATCTTGGATTTCGGCTGATTTTTAGAAATGTCTTTAAAAATCTCCCAAACCATTTGAGGGGTCGATTCAAAACTCACGAAATATGATCTAGGGTAAGTGTTGAATCAAGTTTGTTCAAGGGAGCTTGATTGACCAAATGGTTCAGCGGCCATCTTGGATGACCTAGTTTTCACAAAACAACTTCTTCCCCAGAACCGCTGAGGCGATCAGGCTGAAATTTGTGATATACAGTATAATTAGCAACTAAGGGCGATTAATGGTTGTTCAAGAGAAGTTGATTCGGCAAAAAACATGGCCGCAGTGGACCAATCAAAATATGGTGTATTTGGCAGCCGTATTGGATTTTTTATTTGATGGATTTTGAGGCTGAAATTCATTTTCCTGCCAAATGCTCTCATACTAAAGCAATGGGAAATTTAAAATGTCTTCTCAAGAACTACTGGCCCGATTTGAATTATATTTGGCAGGAAGCATCCTTATGGGATAGAGATTTCATTTTCTTCAAACAAAGCCGATCGGCCAATTTGGCCGGTGGCCATCTTTGATTTCGGCCGATTTTTAGAAATGTCTTTAAAAATCTCGTTCTCCGAAACGACTTGGGGAATCGATTCAAAACTTATGAAACCTCATCTAGGCAAAGAGGTAAGCCGAGTTTGTTCAAGACAACTTGATTGACCGAATGGTTCGGCAGCCATCTTGGATGACCTAGTTTTCCCGAAAACGACCTCCAGAACCGCTGAATGGATCAGTCCAAAATTTGGGAGATATGATTAGGGACTAAGGGCCATTAAAGCTTCTTCAAGGGAAGTTGCTCCGTCAGAAAACATGGCCGCCGTGGGCCAATCAAAATGTAGCGTGTTTGGCAGACATATTGGATTTTTTATTTGATGGATTTTGAGGCCAAAATTGGTTCTCTATATGTTTTTGGGTATTCTGCGCTTAAATTTGCAATTTTCGAAACTGTCGGATAAACAGTTTGGTGGCCATCTTGCATAATTTTCTCGTCAAAAGCTCCCATGCTAAAGCAATGGGAGATTTAAAATGTCTTCTCGAGAACTACCAGGCCGATCTCAATTATATTTGGAAGGAAGCATCCTTAGGGCATAAGGATCCAACTTTGTTCTAATGAACCCGATTGGCCAATTTGCCCAGCGGCCATTTTAGATTCCGGCCAATTTCAGGAAATGTCTTTAAAAATCTTCTCCGAAACCACTTGGGGAATCTTCATCTAGGCCAAGAGGTAAGCCAATTTTGTTCAAGAGGACTTGATTGACCAAATGGTTCGGCAACCATCTTGGATGACCTGGTTTTCACGGAAATTGCTCCTCCAGAACCGTTGAAGGCATCAGGCCGAAATTTGTCAAAGGGAAGTTGATCCATCAAAAAAACATGGGCGCCGTGGTCCAATCAAAATGTAGTGTGTTTGGCGGCCATATTGCACTTGCAAAAATGTCCACAAACTCATTTAAAAGACTGCTAAACAATTGAAGAATTTATTGTCCAAGCGCATCACAAATACTATATGCTCCTAACCATAGCACTCTGATGTCAAAATTTTACATTATCAAATTAAATTAAAAGATGAACAGGTGTTAATTTTTCAGCAAGTTTGGTCGAAGGATGTTGCTGTCTTAGACAGCAACATCTTCCACCAAAATTGTAAAAATGTACACCAGTTTCTTTGCTATTGACACACTAAAAGATAGAATATTAACATCGGAGTGGTAAGGGTTAATGATATTTTGAACTACATGTAGATGTTTGCAGGCCATAAATAGATCACTACAAAATACACATAAAGATTCACTATTTAAGCAATGACAGTGTCCTCATTTATTCATTCTAAATCAAACCACCTAACTGTGAACATCAGCTTGCTTGAAAACAAGTGAGTGTTACCTCAGCATTGGCCGGCCGTACATTCCTCATATCTACTTCCGTATAGGCACAGCCAGTAACCCATTAATGGTCAAGCCGGCCAAAACCAGCCTCGGCAGTGGTCTTGCGGAATGTCCATTTGCAGGCCAAGAGAACTCTTTTTGAAAATTTACCACTGGAATGACTGGCTCAAAAACCGAGCCAGTCATTTCAGGGGAAAATTTCCAAAAATAGTGTGGTGCCGGCGGTATCCCGCAATCCCGGAGTTCGCGTTTCGCGGCTGCCGGACTAGCTGATTCCCGCCGTTTCTACGGATGCCCGGCAGTCATACCTTGGAACTAGAAATGCGAGCACCTGCCGCTGGTTCCACAGGCCGATTCGAGACCTCTGTTGGGTGAGTAACCTTTTATACGTAGCTAAGTTACTACAAATGGTGTCAGGAGTACTTTGGGCCCTAAATTAAAAATTATTGTTAGTTATTTCTAAATTCTATTCATGATTTTGCTGTAAAAAAAAGATAATATAAAGGCTACTCTAGTCCTGCCCGAAAGTCAATTTGACAGACTCTGGCCGCCAGTTTGATTATTTTATAGGTTTTTTTTAAATTATTTAATGATCACGGATGATAGGTGAGTTATAGTAAAATATATATATTATTTATTTATACTATAGCATGCAAATGTCGGGTATATAGATTAATATACCTTACATACATGCGTCATATACATCATAAATTCAAGATTCAATGTTATTTATTTGAACTGTAATGAATCGAGGTATATTTTCGTGCTAAGTTTCTGTCATCTATGTCAGTATTCCGTGGAATAACAACCCTATAGTTTCTGGATTGTTATTGTTAGGTGTGTTCAGTGTCATATGTAGGAAACCGCGATACTGAGCTGTTTATTTAACCGTCGGTTTTTGGATATTTTTTTATACTTTAATTACAGTTCAATTTCATTGTTTATTTCAGAATTATTTGAAATAAAGAAGTGATATAAATCACTGTTGTTATTATCATTATTATTAACTTTTTGAACATTAGAGGGTAATCTCCCTTCTAATCAACAAATATGTTTCAATTGTAATATTAGGTTTATTAATTACGCTGAACATTATGTGTTTTTTCTGGTTATTATTAATTCAAAAAGTTCATTATCACATTGATAGTTACTCCGTTAAAACACTACTCAGCTTATGCCTTCTTTTCAAGTTAAATCTGAGGAGTTTTTGGCCCGCACTCAGTTTTCTGTGGATCAATCCTTTACCCACAAAGCGATTTTGTTGGGTATAAGTAAAGGTTTCATTTTGAAAAGGGCTGATCAAACTAGGTTTGTTGAGTATTGGTGTAAAAGCGGTGGTATTACACAAGACCTGGTTAATATTTTGCAGTCGAAAATAGCCAATGTCGTTCAGAAATTTCACCGTATCGTTTTCTATATCTGGGCCGGAACCTGCGACCTTACCGAGAAACGAGGCGACGGTTTTGTCTATTTAAGGACGGCCGATGATGAACTCGCGGTAGACCGCATTTGCCAACACTATTAACGTGCGGTAGACATAGTACGGCATTACGGCCAAACGGTGAAATTTATCGATATCCCGACGTATTCTCTGGTCCTGTATAATGAGCAACTTCACCATTTGAATCCCTGTTCCTTCAAAGACCAAGATCTGCAACTGCATGACCAACTCTCTCTTCTCAATGATAGAATTGAGAAAATTAATGCAGATATTGGTGTACACACCATCAAATGTAGTGTAGAGTTAATACTCCTTAAAAAATCTAGTGCAGGTAAACGCGTCTGTTATCATTATACTTTCGAGTTTCTGAAGGATGGTTTGCATGCAGGTACGCTACTGAATCTGGTTTGGCTTCGGAAGATTCATTTAGACGTTCTCCGAAGTTGCACCACCATCACTACTCAGTGAGTTATATTTTTCAGTAAGCATATGCTCACAACTTATTTCAGTAAATGATATTACTTTTTAGCGAATATTAATTTCGCTTTAATGGTATAAATCAACAGGTGACCCATAATGCCGAAACTTTTGTGTATTAACACTGCAACCGTGGAGGAACGTAGTGCACTCCATAATATTGGTAAAATTCGAGCTGCTGGCATAGTATGTTTTCGTGAGTCCAGAGGAGGTTCCATATCTCTGGCCGACATTAAGGCAGATCCTGATCTGCCTGCCACAGCTACAGTCCTTGAACGATTGCTCTATGCTCGTATTCGATATCAATGATGAAGGCGCTGTTGGTGGGGTCGACTCGCACCCAAGGGAAGAATCCCTGGAAGAGCAAGTAGCTAGACTGAACATGGAACTGCTAGCTCAAGGTATCAAATACAAGGCACTCCTTAACTCAACTAGTCAACAAAGGGGTGATCAGACCCTAGTTGATAACCTGGCTCCTAGGGGGGTATATACCCCTAGAGAACCTAAGAGGGAGTCGCGATCAGTTTCTCACCATGACACTAGTACGTCGTAAGAGGCGACTAAAGGAGGTAAGGGTGAGGTAACCCTGACAGAAACCTCGAGTGCTGAAGACGGAGGTTCCAGGCCGCACGGCGCACTCTAATAAACCATGGATCCACGCACTTAATGCTTATGATCATGTCGATAGTCACTTACAGGACTGGCGGTATGATCAGCGAATGAAAAGAAGAAAGAAGAAGATCACCTGGTTGTAGAAGCTACTCTGATGGTCCTCCTCCACCTAAAATGTCAACTTTTGATGGAAAATGTGAGTGGAAACCATTTTTCATACGGTTTGAGCATACTGCTTCAAGGTACCGTTGGTCTGATACATATAAATTAGACATGCTCATCTCAGCTTTAAGGGACAAGGCCTTAAAGTTTTACTGCATCTGTTCTGTGCAAGTCCAGAATGATTACTTCAGTTTATGCGACAAATTAAGTTTGCGATTCGGGAAGAAAGATCTGCCCCACATCATCAGGAAAAAAATGCAAGACATTCGACAAGAGGGTAACTCTTTAGAAGAATTTGCAGATATTATTCATGAGCTCACGTTAGATGGCTACCCTGATGCCTCAGAGAGTTTGGGCGAGAAAATTGCCATTGATGCATTCCTACGGGGTGTTGAGCATAAACGAGCCGCTCTGATAGCTATGGATAAAGATCTGAGCACCCTGGAGGAGGCTGTACAAATGGTCAATGCAGCTATCAACAATCAAAGATTGATCATGGGTTCCAGAAGACCGGAGGTTCGAAAGGTCCGTTTTCCAGATGATGCTTCTGGTTTGATGGAGGCAGATAATCCTGAGCAGTTGAGAGGCATAACGGCTCCAAACAGGATAGATAAATTAGAGAAAGATATCGAAGGACTTAGGAAGGAGATGGCGGAGATGAAGGTAGATGTTGCTAAGATTTTGAATCTTATATCTGGTCAATTCGGTCGAGGTCGGTCTCCTCAAAGAGGGAAGGTCGTTCCACCGCGTTCCCCTTCTCCTCCTCTCAGATCGGGAAAGTGCAGTAATTGCAATTTCGAGGGCCATTTTTCCTGTGAGGGTCCAGAGCCGAGGCGTACACGGTCGCCATCACCTTCTGCTTCACCGAGATCTTCGCCTGTGCGATCATATGATGTTCACATGTATGAGTTTAATCGTGACCCTATGACACTATCATTTCCATTAAAGTAAATGGTGTTTCCGTTTACAGTGGGGGACACTGCGGCACAAGTGACAGTAATTGGCAATTTCTTTGCAAATAAATTACCTTACCCTTTAAAGAAGTTGGAGTCTATTTCATTGAAAGGTGCAGGTAGAGACAATATTATCCCTGCGGAAAGTGTTGAGCCAGTCACAATTGCATTAGGCTCTATGATGTTCAACTGGCCAGTCCTTGCCAATATTAATGATCTGATTATATTAGGCCTGGATTTCTTGAAGGCACACAAGGCCACCATTGATCTCACTAGACTGTGTCTGACAATTAATGGAGAACCGGTTCAAGCATCAATGTTGAGAGCTCATGGGAAGGAAGCCCAAATAGCTCGGGTAACATTGAAGCAGAAAGTGGTCGTTGATCCTTTTGAGGCCGTGGAGACCACAGGTGTTCTGGATCGGGACGTACAGAATGATGTTGAGCTCCAGCCCTCATCTAAACTGGAGGGTCTGGTAACCTCATATAGTGGCCACTGCCAAAGATTCGCAGATTCATATTTTGTTAAGGAACCTGTCGGCCCAATATATTACTCTGGAACAAGACCACAACCTTGATATTGTCACAGAAATTGAGGTAGTTTTAGACCCTAGAACAGAATTTCGACTTGCTGGTAACTCCATAAACCCGGACGGTTTACAGACTTCTACAGCCACTGAGGTGGACATCCCTGTGTTCTTACAGGATCTGTATGAGAGGTCGACATCGGGTTTATCGGAGACGCAGTCTTTGCAAGTTAAATCCATGTTAATCGAGTATCAGGATGCATTTGCAAAGGATGATCTTGATTTAGGTTTGTTCAAGGGGATAAGACATAAGGTTGACACAGGTAATGCACAACCTGTTCGTTCTAAACTTAGACAAACTCCTCTTGGTTTTGAGAATGAGGAAGAGAAACACCTTGTGGAAATGTTAGAGAAAGGTATCATAGTTCCGTCAAAATCTGAGTGGTCGTCAGCCCCGGTATTAGTTCGGAAGAAAGACATTACTGTGCGGTACTGCGTCGATTTTCGAGCTCTGAACAGTCTAACTCGCAAAGACCGTTACCCCCTACCAAACATTGAGACATGTCTGGATGCACTTGGTGGTGCTAAATTCATCAGCACACTTGATATGGCAGCCGGGTATTGGCAGGTCGAGGTTGACCCAGAGGACCACCACAAGTTCGCATTTATCACATGATATGGGCTCTTTGAATTTGTCTGGATGCCATTTGGTACGTGCAACAGCCCGGCTACCTTTCAGAGGGTTGTTCAGCTGGTGTTGCAAGGTCTTAACTGGTGCGAGTGTCTTGCATATTTAGATGACGTGGTAGTGACAGGGACTGACTTTGACAGTCATATGACCAACTTGAAAGCTGTCCTTTCCCGATTCCTGTCGCACAACCTTAAATTAAAACCTAAGAAGTGTAATTTGTTCTGTACAGAACTCTGTTCCTTAGGTAAGTTGGTGAGTGATAATGGAATCGCTGTTATGCCAAACAATATGGAAAGCGTCGCTAATTGGCCTGTTCCTAAGACCAGGAAAGAGCTGGAATCTTTCCTAGGGTTCATGAATTACCACTGAAAGCACATACAGGGTTTTGCTGGTATTTCTGCTCCTCTCTCCGCACTTACCAGTTCCAAAGTAGAGTATGACTGGACTTTAGAGCATCAGGTAGCTTTCAAAACAGTTCAGGGTGCTATGGCCAACCCTGCAGTGTTAGGTTATCCGACACCGGATGGTACCTTCATACTGGATACTGATACTTCAGAGGCTGCTATTGGTGCAGAGTTATCCCAAATTCAGAATGCTTATTGGTTTTGCAAGCCGAATGTTGACACCGGCTCAGCGTAAATATTGTGTTACACGCAAAACGTTGCTAGCCGTGGTAGCATTTACTAGGCAGTACCGTATGTACTTGCTAGGACGGTCATTTATTGTGCGGACTGACCATCACAGTCTCACGTGGCTGCTCAGTTTCAAGCACATCGAAGGACAACTAGCTAGATGGCTAGAAGAACTGTCCCAATATAATATGACGATGCAGTACAGGCCCGGTAAACAGCACTCTAATACTGATGGTCTATCACGAGTTCCAAGTGATTCTTCACCTTGCCACTGTTATAAAGCTGACCAATCTCTTAGTTCATTACCATGTGGTGGGTGCAAATATTGTACGAAGCTTCAGCAGCAATGGTCTCAATTTGAACAAGATGTTGATGATGTAATTCCTTTGGCTTTTTAAACCATAATGGCCCTTCAACTGAGTAATAATGACCTATCAGACAGTGACACAGACAGCGACGATCCAGGTGGACTGCTGGATGGTGTCCCCCAAACAAAGCAGGTTATCGGAAGGTCAAACTGGTTAGACGCATTCTCTTTGGAAGATCTAAGGGAGCGTCAGTTGGAGGATCCTGATCTGAAGACAGTTGTATCATGGATTGAGCAGTCACACATACCTGACGCGAAGCTATATTTAGCTGGTCCAGCTGTCAAGTTTTGGTGGGGTCGTGATCAATTGATTTTTGTCGATAGCATTTTGTACTATCTCTGGGTAGAAGCAAATACCACACGGAATCTGCTGGTAGTCCCAAAGTTTCTCCAGAAGCTGGTTTTGGAAAATTGTCATGATTCCAAGCGTGCCAGTCACATGGGTGAGCAGACGACATTAGAGAGAGTGAAGGCTAAATATATCTGGCACGGATACTCTCGTGATGTGGTGGCGTATGTGAAATCCTGTCAGATTTGTAGCTGTAGCAAAAAAGCTTCCATCCGACCTAGAGCTGCTGGTTTTCCCTTGGAACGGGTATATATGGACATTATCACATCTGCACTGGGAAATAGATATGTGTTGATGATCAAATATCAGTTCACTAAATGAGTTGAGTGCTATGCGCTCCCTGAACAAGGGGCCGAACTGGTAGCCAAAACGTATGTGGAGCGTTTTGTCACCACATTTGGCTGTTCATATTTCTTACACACCGACCAGGGTCGTAACTTTGAGAGCAGCCTATTTAAGGAACTGTGCCATCTACTGGAGATTTAAAAAACACGCACCACAGCTTATAGACCATGTTCGAATGGATAGATTGAACGTATAAACCGTACTGTCTTGCAGTGTATACGGTGTTACCTGCAAGAACATGACAGACAGAAAGATTTGGACAAGTGTATTCCTTTCATCACTGGAGCTATACGATCAACTGTAAGCCGACAGACGGGGTATACTCCCAACATGATGATGCTTGGTCGAGAAGTGCTACAGCCTATTGACATAATGTGCAAATGCCCTATGTCTGCGACTACAGAGGATGCCCCTTCAGATGCCAGTGACTTCGTCCAACAGTTACAGCAAACGTTGCACGAAACTCATGAGATAGCATGGGATAACCTTAAAATGGCTCAGAAGCGCCAGAAAAAAGGAGTATGATCTATGTTTGCATGAGCGTGCCTATCATGTTGGTGATGTAGTTTATCTTACTAATTCTGCAACTAAAAGGTCAGTCCAGTAAACTACAACCTCCTTGGACTGGTCCATTTATTATTTATAAAAAGTTGTCAGAAGCACTGTTTGGTATCAAAAACCAATGCCGGGAACTAGTTGTTCACCATGATAGATTAAAGCTGTGCAGAGATCGTGATTTACCTCTCTGGATATTGCGAATGAGATGTGCTATAAGCTCTGAAGATCATGGCGATGATGATGACTTATTATTCCCCGATAATGGCCGTGGGTTATCTGATGGTAACCATGTATCCATTTTTGGAGAGGATTTGGATGAAACCATTCCATATGGTATTGATCCATCCTCATCAATTCTGCATAATGATCTAGATGCTTTTTTGACAGATGACCTGGATATCGACTCTGTTTTACCCGTCCCACAAACACAGCATCACTCTCCTAGGCTGCCGGGCTAGCTGATTTCCGCCGTTTCTACGGACGCCTGGCAGTCGTACCTTGGAACTAGAAATGCGAGCACCTGCCGCTGGTTCCACGGGCCGATTCGAGACCTCTGTTGGGTGAGTAACCTTTTATACGTAGCTAAGTTACTACAATAGTCTTCTCTTGGCCTGCAAATGAACATTCAGTAAACAAAAAAAATAAACAATTTTAACACACGACCATTAATGCATTCTAATGATCATTTCTAATTTCGTGGTAGGCGCGTTACCAGTTTTGGTTCTGGCGCCCAGAGTGTATATAGACTATGTTATGTCTATTCTTTGGCTCCTTCTATTAACGGTAGCATGTATAAGCTACTAAATTGTCATGCTTGTTGTACTTGAGCACAAATTGGTGTATCTTGTTATCACACTCTCTCAAAAAAGAAAAAAAGTCGAATAAGATTTATTAGAGATCAGTAAGGTTTTCATCAAGAAAGTCTTGGGGTTAGCCAAATATGAGAAAGTCTCCAAAGAAAGTCAAGGAGAAGGCTAAAGAAAGGAACCAGAATCATTCAATTAGATACTCGTCTGGCTCCTGCTAGAGATTCATTAGATCAGAACACGCTGTCCATGTGTGTGCTAAATGTACTTCGTGTACCCTGGATTCGCCTTGCTTAATTTGTGAGTCATGGTCCGAATCTGTCAGACTCCTTCTTTAAAGCCTTTTTCACCTGAAATTTCTAAACTTCCTGGGAATTCTTCTCCATTAAGGTCGGTGGCTAAAATAAAGACCAAATGCTTATGTCTAATTCTCTACATGTGTCTCGGAGTGCAGTTTCGGATACGTGTAGGCATATCCCTGTCATTAGCGAATCTAACTCTGACTCTTCTAGATCCACAATCACTCATGATATTTCTGCTGATCATTTCGCCTTTCATCATTCTAAATCCCATTTAGGTACTTCTTCTAATTCTCAGTCTTCCTTCTGTTCTTCCGATTCTATGGCTCATGATATTCCTTCCCAGGAATCAGTGAGATGTTATCTTAATGAATTTCTAGTTAATGAAATTACTTCCATTGGTTTGTCGAGTAGGGACTATTCCTTGTCAAAGGACAGCTCAGATTTTGCTTATTCTATTAGAGTTCCTCTTTCAGATTATGACCCTACAATTAGACCTAAGTCTCTGTTTGGTGACACTTGGGATCTTATTAAAGATACTGGTAGAGCCCCTGTTTCGGATTCAACTATGCTTAGATCCTTAGAACAGTCTGCTAGGCTTAGATTCAAGCTGTCTAATTTCTCGGCCCTTCTTTCAGAAGCTATTTTTGATTTCTGCAAAAGGTGATTCTATTCCTCTTCCAGTTCTGTCTATTCTAGATTCAACCATAATTTAGACGCTAGATTGGTTGGTTTTGTTAATAACTGCCGTAGGAAGAGAGCTCTTGGTTCTCTGGCCATCTCTCAGAAACTTAAAGATTCTCTCATTACTACATCCTGTTTTGGTAATGAGCTCTTTGGTCCTGAATCATCAAATCTGATTATGAAGGAGGTTGATGCGCTCAAGAGTATTCAGGAGATCTCTTGTAAAGTTAGCCTTCCTTCTTCTGCTAGGAAACATTCCTTCACCCCGGTTCATTCTTATCCTTCTTCCTCCCCTTCTAAGTTTCCTTGTTCAGATCCTCAAAGATCTTTTCCTTCTCGAGTTTGTGTCAATTCCAATCGATCTTCTAATAGGTCTAGATCTCCTCCTGCTAAGTCATCTTTCTGAGGTCAATCTCCTCATAGGTCTCCTTTTCTTCAATCCAGGTCTATTCAGGATAAATATTCGGATGTGGTGTCCAATCGTTCCAGAGCTCAGATCCCTTTTAGGAAGCAGGCTAGATGTACCTCTCGCAGATCGGGTATTCGGTATCAAGTGTTTTTGGCGCCATAGGTTCAGGAGATGGCCCTTGTTTAACTCTTCCCGTAGATTTAGATTTTCAATCCCCTACTATTTCAAGTTTTCCAGACATCCCAGTAGGAAATCGTCTTTCCAGGTTCAAGACTTATTGAAATCTTCTTATTCAAGATCAATGGGTCTTAGAAACGATTTCTCATGGCCATCATCCTTGCTGGAGGGAAAATCCCCCTCTTTCCTTTGCTCCTCGTTGGACTCCCATTCCTACGTGCCCAGAGAAACTCCTAGCTCTGGAGTCCGAGATTCTCTCCCTGATATCAAAGCATGCAGTGGAGGGAGGTGGTGGATTGGCAGTGCAATCCAGCTTACTTCTCGACCATGTTTCTTGTTCAAAAGAAGCGGGGTTGGGTGGTTGGTGGTGTTGGATACCCATTATAAATCTAAAATCTCTCAATCTTCTAATTGTGAGTCCTTCCTTCAAGACGGAAACAGTGCAATCCATCATTCAATCCCTTCAGGTGGGCTTGTGGACAATATCCATCGACCTCAAAGATGCATATTTTCACGTCCCTATTCACCCTGCATTCCGCAAGTTCCTTCATTTCGCTTACAACGGCAGAGTCTGGCAGTTTTGCAGCCTTCCCTTCGACCTTACCACCTCCCCTTATGTATTCACTCGAATAGTGTCATCGGTAGCTTCATGCCTCCATCTCCAGGCAATATCAATACATGTCTATATAGACGATTGGCTTATCAAGGCCCCCCAATCCTATCTCTTTCATTGTGGATGTATCTGCTGCCATCCAGGTTTGTCTTCATCTGGGTTGGATCATCAATGTAGAAGTTTCGTCTCTCCCCAAGTCAAGGTTTTACCCACCTGGGGGTCACTTTCGACCTCTCACAGGGGAAGTTATTTCTCTCCCTTCCCAATGTGCAGATAATAGTGTCCACAATTCAAGCTCTCAAGGTAGGCCAGTTAGTTTCAGCCAGATCTTTCCTCAGAATCATAGGCCTCATGGTTTCGGTAGAAAAAGTGATTCCTGGGGCTCCTCTGATGAGAAGACCCTTCCAGTTCTATCTTATGGCCCACTGGAATCAGTCTCTAGATTCTCTGGATCATCGGATTCTCATCAAGTTTCAACTCATGGACCATTGCCGGTTTTGGAAAGACCGTCATTCTATTTATTAGGGGTCCCTCTTCATCCACCATCTACTCAGGCCATCTTTTTCACGGATGCATCCCTGGAAGGATGGGGAGCCAGCTGGGATTCCAAGAAGATTTCAGGAACCGGGTCCTTCACAGATTCTTCCTACCATGTCAACCTTCTAGAACTGTGGGCTGTGTTCCATGCCCTAGTTCATTGGGAGCCCCTGATTCGCGGTATTTCAAACCTTATCCGCTCAGACAATTTCACGGTAGTCTCAATCATCAGGGTCTCTCTTTGTCGAGAGTCCCTGATCATGCTTCACTGGTGCAAGTCCCGCAACATTTCTTTCTGAGCATCCCACGTCCCAGGCAAATTGAATTTTCTGGCCGATCAGTTATCTCGTCCTTCCAGGATCCCAGAAACAGAATAGGGGTTGAAAGGGGCTGTAGCCCAGTCAATTTTTCTCCAGTTCGGTCGTCCCCTCATAGACCTATTTGCTACTCTCAAGAACAGAAAGATATTCACCTTCATATCTTCCTTTCCGGAAGTCATGGCTCTTTCAGTAGATGCTCTAGCTCAGTCTTGGGACAACATGTTCGCTTATGCTTTTCCCTTGACGACTCATTCCTCTGGTCCTCAGGAAGATCAGGCAACATCCCTGTGTGGTCCTGTTAATAGCTCCGGTTTGGCCGACAAATTCTTGGTTTCCGGATCTCCTGGACCTTCTTGTAGATTTCCCTCTACTACTTGCTGTCTCCCACAATCTATTGTCCCAGAGGCAGGATTCTCCATCAGAATCCAGAAGTCTTTCACCTGTCAGTTTGGAAGTTGTTGAGTTGCCCCCTACTTCGTCAATCTTTTCAGTCAGATCTCAGAAACTTTTTGAGAAATCCCTCAGACCTTCCACTCAAAACATTTTATAAAGCTCGATTTCAGTTTTTCAAGAAATGGTGTTCAGACAGTTCTATCCTGCCCGCTGAGGCCTCTGCGACTCAGGTCACAGATTTTCTGGATCAGAAAAAGCTCTCGGCTAACACTCAGATCCTATCGATTTGGTCTGAACTCCTTCGTCAAATGTCTTATTAACCCTTTGGTCCAAGTACAAAAACATTTTCACGACCTCATTAAAGGTATGGGTAATTCATGTCCGCCTTTTAAGAAACCCCTTCCTTCCTGGAATCTGTCTCTTGTATTACAGGTTCTTGCTGGGAAAAATTTTGAACCCTTAGGTTCTGTTTGTTTAAAACATCTTACCCTCAAAGCAGTATTTTTATTAGCAGTAGTCTCAGCTAGCCATCTCTTGGAAATTCATGCCCTTTCTGCTGAATTGGATAGATTTAAGATTACTGGTAACAGCATTATTCTCTATCCTAGAGCTGAATTTCTGTCTAAAACTCAGTCAAATTCTTGGGTAAACCCATTATAATTCATAAGCTCTCATCTTTGTCACAAGATGACTCTGTATGGTGTCCTGTTAGGGCTCTTAATCTTTACAAACTTCGTACTGCCTCCAAACGGTTCGACAATAGACATCTTTGGGTTACATTTGCAGAAGGCATTGATCATTCTGCCTCTTTAACTACTATTTCACGTTGGATGGTTGATACCATCAAAATTTGCCATGAGTTATCCTCCCCTGGCGACAATGCCTTAGTAGGGGTTAAGGCCCATGATGTTAGGGACCTTGTCACCTCTTGTGCTCTTTTTAATGGGTCTTCTCTTGATGATATCATGCAAGTAGCTAATTGGAAATCAGAGAATACTTTTATTAACTTCTATCTTAAGGATTCTGGTCTTTCCTCTTTCTTCTATAAGAATGTTCAAAGGTAGCTTCAGGGACCATGACTCGTATTCCTTCTTCATCTTCATCCTTCCTCTCTTCATCATCTTCATTAGCATAAGAGTGTTCTTTGGGGTGAGCGTGAATTCTTTTCTTCTTTCTCATGTGTGTATTTCACCCTTTTTTCATATCATCTCTTTCATCACCCTTTATACAATTTTATTTCATTCTTGCATGATCATCTCTTCTGTACTGTCTTTTTATGGTCGTTTAAGGACCTTCCTTTTTCTCTCCTCCTTTTCTGTAGCCATCTATTAGGGTTACTTATGATATTAATTCTGAGGAATTACTGTCATTTGTAGTATCAGTGTCTCTACTTGTTATTAATAACTGCGTGTTCATTCTTTCTATTTTTTGCATCATGTTTAATCAAAAATTCGCCTCCCTCCAGGCTTTGTTCAATGTTGAAATCTGTATCAGAGCAATAGTAATGCAAGGAGGTAGGGTGTAATGTAGTAACAATGACCAGACGACCCGCAGGGTCACGTCTTATGGTTTACTAATTACATATACCTACCTCCTTGCATTATAGCCCATCTCAAGCCTCCCCTCTGTCAAATTTTTGGTAGGGGGGGGGGAGGGTGTGTGGAAGGGGGGTGGCTTGAGGCTTTATGTGAATGGTCATATCTTGTTAGTATAGTCATATTCGGGAAAGATATTCCTTGTATTCTTTAGCCTTTATTTTATACCCAGATATGTCAGTAGTCAACATATTTGGGGTTTTATTCTCAGCTTTAGTCAGATATTCAGAGTCAAGTCATCATAAGATCATCTGCCGCTTCATGGATCTGCCTCGAGCTGGATTATATGACTGGATTCGTCAAGGAATGAAGTCTTTGTTGCTATCAACAAGGTCATGTGATAGCTTTCAGCCAATGAGGTGTCATTGTACTTAATGACATGCTCAGTGGCTTTGGGTATTGGATTAACCCTCTTCTTGCCTCATTCTAAGATACAGCATTCAAGCGAATTAATATGGATCTCATCAATAGAGAGAGTATGGAGATACCTGAAGGCGCCTTCAGTCACTCAATAACCACAATACCCGGTTAACATTGACTGTAAAAAAAATTCATCCTACTACGCTTTCTTCAGAGAAGGAAAGAGCAATAGTAATGCAAGGGGGTGGGTATATGTAATTAGTAAAACATAAGACCAGACCCTGAGGGTCGTCTGGTCATTATCTGTCTTGACCAATATTAGTACAGGTGGTTGCTAGATACATGCATCCACGTCCATAGTAAAGGCACCTGTAGGTATCATCAGTATCATCAGTTCTCTTACCACCAAACAGATATGGAGTCGAATATATTTCAAAGTACTTAACTCTTGACTTACAACTGGACATTAACTAAGCAAACATTTCAGCTTCCCTAGCAAATCTTGACCATTAACCCTTTAATAGTCATGCAGGCCAAAACCGGCCTCTGTCATGGTCTTGCAAAATGTCCATTTACAGGTCAAGAAAATACAATTTTTGAAAATTTACCACCGGAATGACTGGCTCGGTTATCGAGCCATGACTGGCTCGGTTATCAAGCCACTCATTCCAGTGGTAAATTTTCAAAAATTGTATTCTCTTAGCCTGTAGATTGACATTCAATAAGCAGATATTTAAATTTCCTTGACCAGATTTGACCATTAAATGGTTAATTGGTTAATCGCAAATGTAAATACCTCATATGCTTGCAATTTCTGTTCAAAAGTAAATGCATCAAGGTAGTCATGTGTGCTCAAACTTCATGTATTTTGTATAATTTTAGGTATAAGATGACTCTAGTTGGCTCAGGGTACCATTGTAAAACATCTGTATCGAGCCTCTTGGATCAACTGAAGACCTGTGTTTGGATGCCTGTTGCAAAACTCATTCTTCAACGTACATCTTCAGGAAGTCTTGGATTCAAGCTAAAAACTGTTCAGGTAATGAGGCATGTTTATTAACTGCGTGCGTGCGCATGTGTGTGCGCCTGTCTGCCAAGACAACTCTAGTTCTACTGGAGGGGTCTTCAACAAACTTGGGGGTGAGGCTGCCCGTGTCCTGATAAACCCTCTTTATTTTGGGATCAAAATGTCAAAGGTCAAAGTCATTGAAACGGTAACCCCCCCTCCCAGACTCACTGTTACATGTGTCTGAATGAAATGAGTTGAATACATATAGTATACATATTTCATGCTGATAATGTACCCCTATACTATGGCTACAGTTAGTAGAAACATCCTGTAGCCAGTGGTGGATTCAAGGCTGAGGCTGGGCCGGCAGACCCAGTGTAGGCGTCACAATACAGTTTCTTAATACTGTCTAATATTCTTTCGTACACGCGTTGAGAACAAGAAAATTTGGTTTATTTGTCACTAAGAATGCAGAAGATGGCTTCTACGAGCATCTAATTTTTTTTAATTTTCTGGGAGGATCTCTGGAGCCCATTGCTGAGAGAGGAACACACACTCCCGAACCCATCCCCCCACTTACTCCCCCACCCCCAAGGCCGATCCCTGGCTCTCCCGCTCATAGTTGGTCATCATACTACCAAGTCCTGCTGTTATATCGGTCGTATTGCACACAGTGTATGGTATGCACCACCACCACATCATCATTTGTTTCGCCATTGGAGACCCAATATAAAGCCAGGAGAGGATGTTATTGCAAAAATCTGTTAAGCGTGCTGCACGGTAACATCAAGAAAAGAGGACTCGGTACACTCAGCGAAGAAGTACTGATTGTAGCTGTAGGATGTACAGCAGGGCCCGGTTTCATGAAACTTCTTAAGTCTAGTAATTTGCTTAGCTCGTAGTTATTCTCTTAAATCACTACAAATGCGTTTCTCGAAAAATCTTAAGCTCAAAACTACACAATATTTAAGACAAAAACTTAATTTTCTTAAGACTGGTATAGAGCAGTCTTAAGTTCAAAACTAGTCAGATAAATATGGCCACCATGAGAAACAACATTCGATAGAAGGCATGATTCACCCTGACAGAATATTCAGAGATTGGCAGAATCCGCTTGACATATATTACGCGCATAAAATACCGTCCCAGTATCGGTCATGCCATTAACTGTCCTTTTTTCAGCCGATTTAGAAAGACCAACAAAGCGATCTAATACGGCATTCTTAACATCGTAATCAATGCTATTTTAGCATTAATGAACATCCAATTATGATGTCATAATAGTGAAATGTCATGGGTATAGTCACTCATATTCCGGGCACATTCTTGTTGCATTTCCCCGACGTTACAGAGGAGCGTTAACTATGCTATAAATCCTTACACTCATGTTTTTCACTAGTATAGTCGCATATGAAATAAACAAAATAATAACACTATATATAGGCTCTAATAATAAATTTAATGCGTAGCCACTGTTACTGCTGTAGTCCGTCTGGATATTCTAACCGTGTTAGCCGCGCCTCCGAATTAGTAATCATTTCATGAATTAATCAATTAAATTTAAACATTTTGATTCTATAAAAACAAATAAATTCTAAAAAACATTGAACTATATATAGTAGAGTTCCCGTCTGATTATTTGTCTGGCTTATCCACCACTTTCCCACATCTGTTAGACTTAATTACCCAATCACAAATCCCCACCACTTTCCTCAGCCTGACATTTTTGGCCCCGCATCTACCCCATGCACAAGGGTATAACAATTTGGTTGGAGTTCACCAAATGCTTTCAGAGGAGAAAGAGTGATGGAAGGAATGCTTATGATATTTTACCTTTTGACCCCGTCCACCACCCCCACCCACCCCCCAGCCACACACATTCACCCATCATGGGATGCAGCCCGCAATAAATTCATGTATCATCTCACAATCTGCAATCATATGCGACCGTGATAATCCCATATTATTTCCCGCAATCGCTAGACACACGTGTACCAATTGAATCGGCATGTAGGTTTAGGGAATAATAGTACTTATCTTACCCGGTAGTCCGTCCATCATGCGAGAATTTTCATAGGCCAGGGTTGGAGAACTCGAACGACCACCTACAGAGGTTAAATTTTCAAAAAGAACCACGGAGCAGAGCCAAGTAAAAATGTAGCCTCTCACTCATTAATGATATGGGTAACCCATAACAAATTTTGTTGAATTCCTGTAAATCGTTTTCGAGGAGATAATGAGATGGGCAGACTGACATATGGACAGACGGACTCGTGGAGATGATTTTAATATCCCTGGAGTGATTTTCTTCAAACCATTTGCCCCAAAATGTGTGGGGATAATAATGCAGCTGCCACACACATTTTAGGTATATATGGGCATATACCTACGCTGTTGATGTCCGTCTGTTTCTAGCTCACCTGGCCTGAAAGCCCAACTGAGCTTATGTCATGGCGGCCGTCCGTCAACCATCTGTCCATCCATTGTCCATCGTCCATCCATGATGTGTTACAATCGATTTTTGAGCGCAGACACACGCCCACCAGCCCAGCCGCCCGCCCGCCCACACGCACTCACATGTTGCATGGCATAAACCCCAATTTTCTTCAAAAAACGTGATAATATATAATAATGATATATTTTCATTAGATGAGGTGGAAATTGGCGCTTACATTACAAAACTAGTCTGACAAGATGTGCGTTAGCTGTCGTACAATTTAGTGAATTAATTGGCTAATATTGTCTCATTTTAAAGGCAAGAAATTGTAGATACACTGGCCAGTGGGTACGGCAGTTTCGGATGATCGGCAGTTTTGAATCACTATATTTTAGTCATCAATCTTTGGAATTAGGTTTAATGGATTTAATATTTTTGTTACCGTATGTTTTTCAATAGTTTCAGTTTTTCGAGGACCAAGGAACATAAAAATGTCTCTCAATTGTGTCAGATTTCCACCGTTTATTTCATAATAGGTCCTATGTCGCGATTAGCCACCAATTACGGTCGACGCGAAAACAAGCTCATCTCTCACAGTGGTATGACGAAAATGCTTCTATAGACAGCACATATTTGTATATCAATGATATTTTTCATATTCTTGTTTTTTGCCTTCTGAAAACATGGCAGTGGAATAAGACTGGTTTCGAAAATATTATTTTATAGTCCTCAAACTGACAGTTTAAATGACTTTATCCGGAACTACCAAAAGTGATCGGAATTGATGTGTTCGGGCGACTCACGCTATTGTGACCTTCTTTGAAGGGTAAAACCCAAACTAAATCATTTTTATATTTACATAAAGCACAAATGTGTGTCATCAAAATGTAATCTGTTTGATTAAAAATATTATATAAATATATAATTCACAGGAACTAGTTTTTAGGTAGTGATCCAAAAACGGCGTGAAAAAATATACTATATTTATAATAAACAGATTGCTGAAACACCGGGAAGAATTATATTGTCTATTTGCAATTGTGTGTTATACCAACATTGATTGGTGCGACGTCGTAATGTTCAGAATGGTTCAGTAATAATAAACAGCGCATACGTCATCTGATAGCTGTCAATGGTGTGAGACTATGATGTCATATTTATGACATCACAATGACCTCTGGGATTTTACAGCAATCTCACAAAATGTGAAAAATATGCTGTAAAGAAAACTAACTAATGACGGGTCATGACCAGTATAAATCACATAGAAAAAGCTTTCCCTGACTGTTTATCAGAGCCGTGGTAAAACTCGGATTTGCGTCATAGTATAGGCTTGTACCCGACTCCCCATCCTTTCTATTGCGATTCCTTGCTTAAGAGTTTGCTAAGCTAAGCAAATCACGTTTTGAGTTTAGCGCCTTTTGAGAAACACCTTAAGATTTTTTGCCCAGCTCAGCAAATTTGTTTTGCTTAAGTTATAAAACTTAAGAAGTTTCACGAAACCGGGCCCTGTAGTCTATTGTCAGTCATACTCTAACTGTTACTGGTCGAAGACAACACATGCTTTGTGTATGGAATATTCTGTTGAATATTTGGAAACTATGTGATGTGTTGCTTTCTATGGCACCAACAGGTTTCAGTCAAATTAGTTTCAAAAGGGTCAAGTTCGACTCGCTAACTATAGTCAGTTTGCTGGTTTACTGACCATGCGCAGTTGCTATGCCCAGTCGAACTTGATCGTAGTCCACTATAGTTCGTTGGTACCCGGTTCCCTATTGAATTACTATTGCAGAAAATTTGGAACCGGGTACCAGTCTCCATTAACCCTTTCTGTCGTCTGTTTTGATGACCTACGAAAATGGGTTATTTTCGTCCGCTAAGACATCAAAAAGCATCCATATGGCATAAAGTGGGAAGGAATATGGGCTTGGGAACATTGACATACAATGGGAAAGCATAATTTCATCAAACCTAAGCTATTTAGGGAAATATTTACACTTTTATATGCATTTATTCGTGGCAAGCGATCGGTGTCTGCCATTTTGAAATTTATGCAAATATCGCACTAGCCATCTGAACCGAGGTCGGGTGCTCGGTTGACTATAGTTGACTAGCTAGGTAACTATTTGAAGTTTGACTGGTATTCTAGTTAGCTATAGCTAACTGTGGTTAGGAGTCGAACTTGACCAAGGTAATACATTTTAGTTAGCCTTCTGTTAACAACCTTCATATGTACAAAGATATAAAACAGAGGAGCTGCAGGGGTGCACTGCAAACACATTTCTGGTCTTTATTTGATTTGTAGAAATAGCAATTAAAAAGCTCAAATTTCAAAATTAAACAATCGTGCAACTAATTTAAATAAGCAACTATTTCCGGCTGTAGTAGGATCTTTAAATTCCAAATATGTAGATTAATTGAGACATTCTACTACTAAATCTGTGTGTTCTGATGTTACTTTGTGCCCATATAATGCGGTTCAATTTCTACTTTTAAAGCTATACCTTCTCGAAAAACGTATTTTTATGGAACCACAATACCTTAGGTCTTTAACCATATGAAGGTGTGAAACTAAATGCCAATATTCAGCATATTTTGAAACAAATTTTACTGAGTGCTGATGCACTTCAGCAGCCCTCAAAATTTGGCGCGAACGATCATTTCGTTCACGTGTCGGTTACGTGAAGTAAAATTACTGTGAACGAAAGAATGGTCGCGTAAGTGACAAAGCCCAGAACGGTCGTTATCTCTGATAGTGGAAAACAGAAAAGTTTCAACAACTTTTTGATATGAAGTATGCTATTTACAACGGAATTTAGCATTTTCAAACATCTAAAAGATCGATAACATCTGTCTGTCAAATTCTATAAATAAGCGACAGCGCGCATGTGTCAGAGACAAACTTCCGTTGTATTTCCGCTAGCATTACTGCATAGGCCGGGAACTAGTCTCACTACACGTTATGCATCAACAACGGACTGTTCAATTATAAACCGTTGCATGCAAGTACGTGCAACCGTCGGCTGGCATGTTCCCGATGTATTATTTTATATACGCGATTGGATCCCGATATAACATAGGAAGACATGCCTTGTTGAGTGAGTCTCACAGTATATTCTCCTTGAGTTTCAGTCGGCTTGTAGAGACAGCTGTTGAAGAATTTATCTGTTAAATTAAACTGTTACATTCATAGATCCTCGCTACTGTATCAGTGTGTATTTGTCCATGACACACAATAAGTCAGGCCTCGAAATTCGACGTGATTCTCGTAATATTCCTGAAATTTAAAAATACGGGAATCCAACTGGATTCTCGTAAATAAACACTTCAAAAAACGTAAACATTCCATTCTTACAGAACGCCACGATCCCGGTTACTAATTTCAACAATAAAAATTATGTCACGAATCAGCCTAGAGGGGGGGTCTGCTAATACACTGGTAATGAGAAATGTCTCGTGTGACTGCACCGTCGTAGTTAATAACAATCGATAATGCGCACTCGTAGTTTCTGATTGGCTCGCAGGATATCCGATTTCAATAGGCATGAATGAAAGTTACTATCGTAGTAAAATTTTGATCACGTGCCTCATTGTCATTCATAACGAATTAATCACATGATTTGTTTCAACCAATCTCTGTGCGACTCTCACGATTAATATTAATGGCGAACGAAAAATCTAGTCACTGTGCCGCTTTTAAACGCAGTAAAGTAATATGTTAGCGCCCACTTTGACGGGTTATATGACCCAATATATTATTATTGGAAGGTTCTGACAGTAATACCACCCGATATTTAAGTGGTTCATTGCTTTGGAGCGACCGAGAAAACAGGATTATATGTCAGGAAAACCGGTGCGTAGCAACTCTTATTTTCAAGTAAATCGCATTTGCACTAAATTGTCAGTTTAAAGCGTACAAGTTAAGAAGGGTCAAGCTATCTACTAAATGCCTTAGAGCTGGTTACGCTTTTTATTGTGGCGGACTTGCGGGTTATTGTTTTATATTAGAAATGTACGCTACTTGTACCAGTACAAATATTTGGTAACGGTTACAAAAAAATATACCCATCGCAGGTACAATTTTATAAAAATTTCAACTAGGGCTGCACGGTTTGGCTTACAGCCATATCGGTTTCGATATGACTTTTCATATCGGTTTTAACCGAATATCGGTTTTATGGGCATGAAACAAAAAATTTAAATGATAAAAAATAGCATGAAAACAGAAAGTATTTTCATGCCCTGATACATTCGTAACATTTTACGACTTTAAAGCTTAATATACCTTATAATATCCATCATCGCGGGAGTGAAATTATTAATTAGACCGCCTACATATTACGCACAGTTAAATAAACATCGTTTATTTTGTCAAACTTAATCATAAATCAGCAAAACAGGTTGCGAAAAGACATAAATCACGTGATTGTAATTAATTATGATGTAATTATCTCCCTTTCTTCTTTAATTTCCAATTCGGCCCGAGGCCGAAATCATGCCTTGAAGAAAATATTAACTGTAATATTGCGAACGCGAATTTCATAAGTTAATATGATATTGTGTATAGAAGATAACGTTTTAAAAACGGTTTGAGTAATAATTTTATTTAAAATTATATCCTAATCAGCAAAATATATTCAGCATTATATTTATTGGCGAGATTTTTATGCATTCAGGCGATTTAGTTTTGGGACGACCTTGCATTATGTTAATTTGCCGGTGACGTAAACAATATGGATGCCGTTGTTTAGAAATGTTTCCCCGATACAAATTTCAATGACAAATTCCCGCGTTAGTATTGTGTTTCATATTGCAAATTTATCTGAGACTACCAGAGAAAAGACGTGGATATTTATTTAATTATTTCGCTGCTTGATTTCTCTCGGCGTACAAAGAGTTACATGGAGTTACACAATATGCGCAATTGGGGCCACGTTCAATTATTAGTTGCCCCGAACGTAGCTTACTGGAATGTATGGACATTATTATTCATTACGATTTTCATGCTCGTTAGTATCTTTTATTTTTAACAATCCTGATACGAAAAACCGAAAATATGTTCATATTCGGTTTTTCGATATTTATTTTTTATAATCGGTTATGAAACCGTCAGTGCAGGATATCAGTTTTAAATATGGTATCGGTATATCACACAGCCCTAATTTCAACCCCTGTTGTTTTTGGGGCAATTGAGACGGTAGTTCTTTGATACAGGTGGAATTCTTTACAAATTAAAGCATGTTCTTTTAAATATTTTGAAAATAATATGACTGGAAGCCATTGCTTTCAAGGTGGTGGTGGGTGGGCTGGAGAGGGTTGCTCAACTAGGTAAGCCACAACAATGTAAGATATTCAATTCTTTGTTTTTGTAGTGGGGTTTGTGGGTGGGGTGGGAGGAAGGTGTTAAGATATTTATAAATATTGTGTCATTAGTCACTAATTATTATAGTGGGTCTGGAATTTTGAAATATATGTTTGGAAAAGGTATGGAATTTTATTGTGCCCAAGGTCTATGAACCCTGAAATTGTTGCAAGCTGGAAAGATGTTTCCAATGAGTGTTGTCATACAAATACTGATATTTTGGCAGGGAAAATGTACATTTGCAGACCAAATGAGTATTGTTTTTGGAAACTTAACACTGAATGACTGGCTCGGTTATCGAGCTTGTAATTTCAGGGGTAAATTTTCCAAACTATTCTTCTTGGTCTGGAAATGGAACGAATGAATGGACATAAAACAAAAACTCAATCTGCTTTTTGACAAATTTACTTGAGAAATATTACAGTACTTATATCACAATGGATGAATCCACTTTTAGTTATTCCCCACCCATCTCTAGCTAAGCTATGCTTCAAGCTTTGTCCCAGAATCTCAATTTCATGGTAACTATACAGCTAACTTGGTGAATACTTTGAAACAAACTTCCCCTCAAGACAATCAACAGAATGTTTATTAAATTGCAAAGCCATACAATTAATACTTACTGACAGACTACTATGAGAGTTAGTATTGTCTGTCAATTATAATAGTGACTGGTGACATCAACCTATATGTGATGTAATTGATTATGAGGTCAATAGTTGAGTAACTAAACATATTTTATCTGTAAATTAGGTAATTGGTGGATAAGTCCATGCTGTAATCAATATGCTAATGATAATTCAGCAACATGCACTTTAAATTCATTATTTACTTAATATACAGATGAAATATACACCTGTGCAAAAGTTAAGCACCAGCAAAAACAATAGAACGTAGAAACATGATGGTACAACTAGGCTGCCATACTTTTTGTCCCGCGTTAGCTGACATAATTCCAAGTACGAAATGCACATGCATGCATGACTTCACGCCGCTTGATGTCCGTGCGTGGCGGGAAACAGCACACGTGTTCGGTTATGTAAAAGTCCAGTTTGAGGTGTAGAACATTACATACAGATTTAGGCGACAAGATTAGGAATTTTGTGTTCATGACCGTGGTTTATTTGTACAGAGAGAATTAGCTCTTGATTGTGAACCGCTATGGCAAGACGAAGGTTAAGTGATCGTGTGAAATGGCAAATCATAGGCATGCATACCACTGGTATGTCATGCAGAGAGATTGGCAGACAGCTGAACATTAACCATACTGTAATCAGTCGTTTGATTGCAAAACATGGGCAAACTAACGAGGTGAAGGACAGGCCTAGATCTGGAAGACCGAAGAAGACTACTGCCCGTGATGATCGAGCCCTAGTACGCCTTGTTAGGAGATCTCCATTCACCAACAGCAGAGTGCTCAGCCAGCAATGGGAAACGTGCAATAGAGTGTCAATGTCTACCGTCAAAAGGAGACTGTATGCTGCTGGCATGAAAGCTAGGAGACCTGTCAGACATCCTCTCCTCACTGCACACCACAAAGAGGAGCGTCTGAGGTGGTGCAACGAAAGAAGACACTGGAACATGAGATCCTGGAGACGGGTACACTGGTCCGATGAAAGTCGGTTCCTGCTTCATGCCACAGATGGTCGAACTCGTGTATGGAGGTCCAGACGCACGGCGTACGACCAACGTAACATCATGGAAGAAGTTCCATTTGGTGGAGGTTCCGTTATGATATGGGGGTGCATCTCATTTGATTGTAAGATGGATCTGTTGACTACCTGGAACACTAAATGGACAAAGATATCAAGATTCCATACTGGATAGAGTTGTGGTCCCTCATTTTGTAAATCATGCACCTGGAACCCACCCTATATTCATGGATGACAACGCCCGACCACATCGTGCTAGAGCTGTGCATGAATACCTCCGCCAGAATGCCATCGAAACCCTACCATGGCCAGCAAGGAGCCCTGACATGAACCCTATTGAGCATATCTGGGACATTCTGGGAAACATGGTGAGAAGGAGGGATCCTCCTGTGCAGAACCTACAGGAATTAACAGACGCACTCCATCTTGAATGGCAACGAATACCACAATGGCGTATCAGTCGGTTGGTGACCAGCATGAGATGTCGTGTCCAGGCCGTCATCCAGGCACAAGGTGGATATACCCGGTATTAATAATGACAGTCTCAAACTCGTGCACAGATGTTAAACTTCGTTTTCAGACACCATTAATGACAATCTAGCCACGTGTGTCAACTGTAGGGCAATAGTTGTCAGTTGTGTCAACGTAACCATATTCAGGCCTCGTTTTCAAGTTCAAACAACAACATACAGTGTTTCCCCACCATCATAATCAGCATTCCTCTAGTTGCATTATTACCTCTTGCACTAAGATGGATGGGTACATAAATGTTTATGCTATTGCTTTCTTCATAGCACATGAATATACCCTCGCATGTGCGTAAAAATAGGGTGGTGCGTAACTTTTGCACAGGTGTATATGTTCAGATAAGGCAGGGTTGGATAAAAAATGGCGTAGCCAATTTGCGCAACCAATTGGCTATGCAATTGATTTTGCGCAACCGAACGATTGGTTGCGCAGACCTGAAAACATGGGACCCAAAAATGTGTGTGTGTGTGTGTGTGCATGCGTGCGTGCGTGCGTGCGTGTGTGCGTGCATGCATGTATCTGTGCATCAGTCCCTGATTTTCTGTTTGTCGGTCAGTCAGTCTAATGTTTTACATTTTTTGCAATGTGTCCTATGTCACAACTAACGCGTGCTCAAAATGAAAGCCAATGGACCTTTCCAGTTTTAGCTATGCCACACCCATCTTTAGCTAAGCTCCACCCACACTGCCTATGTTTGGATAGATCAATCGCTGAACTCCGTGACTATCAATTTCCAGAAAACTGCAGGTAAGCTGTTGAATATTTTGAAACTAATTCGACTGGTTGCTGTTGCTGCCATAGGCCATAGGCAGCAACAGTGCCCAGTCAAATTAGTTTCAAAATATTCAACAGCATATTTATTAAATAGCAAAGACATACAATTCGTACAACTTGTCTGACTATTAAGTGCTAAAGACAATCTATATCGAATCATTCATGACGTCAGGATTATGACATCAGCCTACACGTCACTTAGTTGATTATGACATCATGTGATGGGTGGATAAACTGGAAGGGTGAGTTCTCCACTATCATGAGCTTTGTATAATAGAAGCTTGAACATGAAATGGTTAATAATTATTGTGTACCATTTGTGTATTGTAGATTGATGTGTTAACGTGCGAGACAGCTACAGTAGTGTATGCTATTCGACCTGAGTGCTCCGTCCATGATAGACTTTGTGATTATGACAGGATTGTTCGTGTTAATGGTGTAGATGTTACTCGGAGTTCTCAAGATAATGTCATAGCACTAATGAGAAATAACCCAACAAATGACGTTATATTACACGTATCAAAACCTAAATTTCTTAATTTTGGAACTAAAACTGAAAGTTCATTTGAATTAAAACCTGAAACGGACACATACTCAAATTCACCTGCGTTTCATAGAATAGTTTCTAAGGTCAGCGATGATTCTGGAATAGGTGATAGTCGGCATCTATCACAGACAAGTGTAGATTCAGATACTGAAGGTGGTGTCGCTGATGAGCCATCAATCATCTCCAGTAGGACTCGGTGCCGACTCAAATCAGCAGAAGTGGAATGTGTCTCGATTACATTAAAGAATTTACTATGTGAAGGTGATGTGGCAAAGCGTACACATTCACCTTCTCTAGGCTCCAAAAGTAATAATCACAGAATACATAAGTTAGCGAAAACTGGTTATTGGACTCCAGAACATCAATATAACACTTACGATTCAAGCGTGGCTTTACCGTTACTTGGTGAGACTAAAACTGAACCATCAGAACATGATTCATTGTTGTCTGAGCAAGCAGAATGTTCGTCTGGTTTAAACTGTAGTCCACAGTGCAGTCCTCAGTCTTGCTCCAATAGTAATGATGAACTGACATATCCTCTGATCTTGCATAATAAACTGTTAATTTCTAATCATTGTGAAAACACGAATGCATGTATATCAATTCCTTTATCGGAATCTGATCCAACTGACCTTTTTGATGCTCATACTGATGGGCAGTTAGTGGATATACTTCAACATGACAAAGCTAATATTAAGCACCAGTGTTTAGACGATACGTGTCATGTTACTCAATTACACTCTCTAACAGCCAGTAGTGCCAGTATTACAGTAAATCAGAGCAGTGAATGTAGTTGCTGCTCAGCTATGAATAATAAGAAAGCTAATAAGTCATCCTACTGTCGTTTGGATAGTGGCGAGCAACAACAGGCAGACAGCAAGGGTGCATCCTCCGCTCTGCCATCAGAGCTCAGTGTAATTATGCAGCAGCAAGTGTTGAAGAATCCACATCTTGTCATATGGGATGCAGAGACCAAAACTATCACACTTGAGAAAACAAAAGGTTCTATGCTTGGTCTTTCATACAAGGTCAAGTATTCAAAGGTTAGTATGAACTTGACTACACTAAGTAGGCTTGTGTGATCGCGATCGATTATTTAACAATAATCGTGATTATGCGATTAATCAGCCTGGTAACAAATTATCCAGGCATAGCAACAAAGGCAGATTAATGGCGAAACCTACAATTGTGTTATGAAATGTCCATTTGCAGGCCATAAGAAGACTACTCAAGCGAGTCATTCGAGTGATACATTTTCAAAAATAGTCTTCTCTTGGCTTGCAAATGGACATACATTCGCTGACCCAAAATTAAATTTTCGTGACCGATCACATTAAAGACTAACTAAAAGATAGGTCTTGCACTATATTATGAAGAAGAAATTATTCACTTATTCGATTATTTAATTTTTGTACCCTGCCAAAATATTTGGGGGGGTATTATGTGATTGCGCGGTCCAGGCGGGCAGGCGGACGGCAGTGGTTTCCGGATGATAACTCTGTTACTATTTGTCGGATCGCTTTGAAACTTCATAGGATGGTTGGACTAGATCTGGGGAAGAATCCTATCAAAATCGATGATGATTTGAAATCCAAGATTGCCGCCAGCCACCGATGCCATCTTGAAAATTGGTTTCCGGATGATAACTCCGTCGCGGTTTCTCGGATCACTGAAACTTCATAGAGTCATTGGACTAGGTCTGGGAAAGAAACCTAGTGAAATTTACGATGATCAGAACTCCAAGATTGTCCTCCAGCCACAGGCTGCCATCTTGAAAATTGGTTTCTGGATGATATCACCATTACCGTTTATCGGATCACTTCTTGACCGTTTAACGGATCGCTTTGACACTTCATAGGATGACTGGTGTGGGTCTGAGGAAGAAATAAATACTTTCTGATAGCTCTCATTCATTGGTTTGTCATCATGACTGGCTATTATGTGCCGTTTGCGGAGCTCTTGTTAATCATATAAATTCACGATTTAAAAAATAATCGCGATTTTCGATTTAATCACGTAATCATGCAAGGCATTAAGTGTGCATAGAATATATTTGTCGCTCTATGCTAGAAATAATTGGAACGTTCTTTAGGTTTGGTTCAACGGATGTCACATTGTCAGTGGAGGAATCCTGTTTTAGCTATACCCCACCCATCCCTAGCTAAGCTCCGCCCAAGCTTTTACCTTGTTTTACCCTGCACTCTGAATCTCAATTTCCAGAAAACTATACAGGTAAGCTGTTGAATATTTTTGAAAGTAATTTGACTGGTTGCTCTTGCTTATTAAATAGTAAAGACATCCAATTCGTACAACAACGCTTAGTCCATCATCAATTAAGTGTTCATGGCGAACTTACCTATGTCATCCATATCTTGTAGTTGATTATGACATTAAATGATTGATGTTTAAACTGGAACGGTCCATTGTAAACATCCTAAGCTCCTGTAGCTTCTTTTCATCTTTAATGGTCATAGATTCATATTATGAGGTCTGATCATAAAACATTAACAAGTCAGTATTACAGTGTGGATATACAATTATCCTCTTGTAAAATTGAATGAAGATGGATTGTAATCATTCGCGTATAATTCGCTATAAATAGCTCAATATTTTGTCGACTGGAGAGCCTAGAGTTAGAAAACACTCAGGATTAAAATGTAGCTGACCATGGTCCAGTTTGAATTGTATATGTGCATTACTTATCATGACGCATTGCCAGAGGTACTGTAATGCCAATTCCTAATTGTATCATTGTCATGAGGTCGTGCAAGTTACTCTTTAGGCAAAGAAAACTGAACAATGTTAGCCCTTTAACAAACAAGCTGGCCAAAAATGCCTTCTGCTGTCGTCTTGAAAAATTTCCAGAAGACTATTTTTGAAAATTTATCACTGTAATGACTGGCTCGAGACTAAGGTTGAATTCGTTTTCGTTATTGGGTTACTTCAATCGGAAGTATCGCGTGGTTGCTTTACTTATCTACGCATGTGCACACTTACTCTCGCTTGAAGCAGGAGTAATCGTGTTGAATTTTCACCACGTGATACGAATCAAGATCAGAGAAGACTATTTTTGAAGATTTACTACTGGAATGACTACAAATGGACTTGCAATATTCATGAGGTTAAGCGCAGGATACTGTGTTTACACTTCATTTGAGCATCTGAATGGAGAGGTTTGAGCTGTCAGATAACTGGTCATGCCGTCCAAAACCAGCCTTTGTAGAATGTCCATTTACACGCCAAGAGAATACAATTTTTGAAAATTTACCACTGGAATGACTGGTTCAATAACCGAGCCAGTCATTCCAGTGATGAATTGTTATCGAGCCCGTCGTTCCAGCGATGAATTTTCAAAAGTTTTATTCTCTTGGCCTGTAAATGGATATTTAATAGGCAGATATTTAAGTTTTTTCTTGATCAAATTTGACCATTAAAGGATTAATTATTTGCCATCACAATCATAATATATCACTTGTTAGCTAGCATCACGACGTAGGGCCGACATGAAGAGGCCAAAGCTCTCACACTATCTGCAGGCATTCTATGCCTTTGATAAATTTACAATTAAATAAAAATTGTTTTTAATATTTTGAGACTAATTTGACTGGAATTCGTTGATGCCCTAGGCTGCCTGCCACAGCTTGTAGGAAAATTAGTTTCCAAATATTCAACAGTTTCTCTATATAGTTACCTTGAAATTGAGATTGTGGTAATTCATGGGGAAAAGTATATAAATTGATTCAAATGTACATACAAAGGTGCAAGAGCTTAGCTTGTAACGAGTGGGACAAACATGTAGGTAGAATTGAATCCCTGTATTGTCATTCAATAAATCTTTGCTATGTTTCGATTTATCCCTTATTATTTCCTCGAAAAGAAAGTTCGAGGGGATATAGGAATGTTCCTGTTCATACGTATGTATGTACATATGTACGTACGTGGTGAATAATTGGTTTCCGTGCAATAACTTGTTAGACTAAACAGATCTCGCCCACATTCAGAATATAACTTAACAGGCATAAGACGGATGTCATGTTCATATTCCATTAGTTTGGGTCCATAATTCCGCCCTGAAAATTTAAGAAAAATTCTTTGATCTGCAATAACTTAAGCTATTCCTAACGGATTTGAATCAAATTCAGAATATACCTTAAAAGCATTGGTTAAGTTTGTGGTCCGTTAGTTTTCGTTAATATTTGCAAGAGTTATTGCCCTTGAAATATACAAACTTATTCCGAACAATAACTTGTGTTAGCCTAATAGATTCGAACCTAATTTGGAATATAAGAAAAACTAATTATAAAGGAATCACCAGTCTGCATGATTAGTCCCTATAGGATCTGGCTTGTGTATCCAATACTTTTCACGCTCTTTCCATATCTCTATGTCCTCGTGGTCTTGAGGTAGAACTTATATAATTTTATAGGACATGTTCTGACCTGAATGTGTCGGCAAATTAAAGTGATGTGCTACTGGGGTGTCTTTGTTTCTTAATATCCTGTACGTGTTCTTTCATTCTAATATGGAATTTACATTTTGTCTCGCCTACATATTATTCTTTTACATCTAGTACAGGTGAGAAGGTAGACGCCATTGCGTGTGTCACAGTATGTTTTCACTGTACACCTATATTTAAGGCCTGTATAAGTACTTGTGAACTCGCGTTTGTTGTCCATGTTGTGACAGAAAAACAGTTCTTTCTTATGCATGGGTCAATAACTAAAGTGTCCTTAATTGTAGGATTCCTTCTCTATCCGAACATTGGTGGTGTGGTGAAAGTACCCCTACATTTGTGGCTGCTAGTTGGAAGATTCTGATGTTTGTTTATAATGTTGCATTCTTTGTGGGTGGAAGTCCATTATGCATGGAATCCTACTGAAATTTTGGTGTTAACAATTCCAATCATTGACGTTTGCATGCCTTTTGATAGCATTTACTGAGGAGGTCTGATAGATAATTTCTGTTCTGATAATACCCAATAAGAGGGTGAGCGTGGAAGTCCTTGTTGCAGATTCCTTGCTGCAGATTCTGATACGGTGAAGGAATTGGTCATAAGGGTTAGCGTTCTTAGTTGATTGTGGGTGTGCAGAATCATAGTGAAGATATCCATGTGTGGCCGTGAGTTTTGAGTATAGATCAAAGCCTAAGGTGCGATCTTGGTCTGTAAACTGGGGTGTCCAGGAAATTAATTTTTTCTCTGGAGTTTTCTGCTGAGAATTTGATTGTGTGATATGAGTTATTCATACGGGTTATGAATTTATCCAGTTTCGGAAGTCCAAATCATAAAGATATCATGAATGTGGCGTAGATAAATAGGGCTGGTTGGCATGGCGATGTCGATAGCAGTGTTATGATGTGGGCTGCCACATCAGTGTTATAGTGGAATTATGCTGAGAGTGGGTTGAGTTTGCTTTCAGCGTTGATTCCTTATTTATCCCCACGTCAGGGATATTGTTATCGCCTCCATCTGTCTGTCCGTCCATCTGTCTGTCCGTCACGCTAAGTCCTCCCAAACCGTTGGGTGGAATTGAACCAAATTTGGTATGTGGGTTACCCATAGGAATGTGCTTTGCAAGACGATATTTAGATTAGGCTCCGCCCTCGAGGGGGCATGGCAGGGGTCAATAGATCAAATTGATTATAATGTGCTCATCTCACCCCAAATCATTGCGCAGAATTCAACCAAATTTGGTATGTGGCTTACCAGTAGGAATGCACTTTGCAAGACGAGATATAGATTAGGCTCCGCCCTCATGGGGACATGGCAGGGGTCAAAAGGTCAAATTGATTATAGTGCAAAAGTATTTGGTTTTTATTTTCCATGGCCACGAAAATTTAGTGTACTTTGACTGAAACTCAACCATTGTTTCAGTGCAGATCTTAGTGGTATAATAATGTCATTCATATGATATGCGTTAGCATATGTGAAGAGACATCAGGAATAAACAGATTTTGTGGAATGGTGCATTGTTGTTTTGTCATATATGTTAATTATTAATTATCCCCATGTTTTAAAAAAATGTCGGCTATATTATAATCGCCTCCGTCTGTCTGTCTGTCCATCCGTCCATCACGCTATCTCCTCCCAAACCATTGGGTGGAATTAAATCAAATTGGGTATGTGGGTTACTCATATGATTCAACTTTGCTAGACAATATTTACAGTTGGCTCCGCCCCAGGGTGGGGGGTTGGCGTGGCAGGGTCAAAAGGTCAAATCAGATGTAACGCAACTCTTCTGAAATCGTTAGACGGAACTGAACCAAATTTGATATCTGAGTTACCCATATGATTGTGGAGTGCAAGAGGCCATTTAGATTTGACTCCACCCCAGGGGGTGGGGGAGGGGTCAAAAGGTCAAATTTTAACCTGCAGAAATTGATTGTAATGCATCTCCGAAACCATTGGACAGAATCGAACCAAATTTGGTCTGTGGGTTATCCATATTAATGTGGAGTACATGAGCACATTTACATTTGGCCCCGCCTCCAGGGGTGGGTGTGGGTGGGTGTCAAAAGATCAAAAAATTTATTGCAATATAACTCCTGACACTGTAGGACGGAATCCAACCAAATTTAGTATGTCAGTTACCCATATCAATGTGGAGTGGGCTGAGGGATAGGGTCAAAAGGTCATGAAATTGATTGTAATGCGACTCCTCTGAAATCGTTAGACGGAACTCAACCAAACTTGATTTACTATTTAATAAATATTCTGTTGAATATTTTGAAACTAATTTGACTGGGCGATGTTGCTGCCTATGGCAGCAACAGCACCCAGTCTAATTAGTTACAAAATATTCAACAGCTTCCCTGTATAGTTTTCAGAAAATTGATAGCTAGGGCATTCGGGGATCGATCAATCCAAACACGGCGAGGTGTAGGTGGAGCTTAGCTAGTGATGTGCGGGGCATAGCTAAAAATGGAAAGGTCCAGTGTCTTAGTGCTTCATTGTTGAGTGCTTCTTTGTTGTAATCAGTGGAAACCATTACAACAGTGGCTAGTACCGTGTCTGCTTTCTTGACCGCTAGTTTGTGGTTGTTGGCAAGGTTTTGTGTGAGTTTTCTCTGTGTGAAATTTATGTCACCGTTATAGTTGCAGCCATGCTTTTGTTTGTTGATATCATGTTTTACCATTTTGATAAATGTGTCTAAGACATGATCATTACCTAGTGGTGGTGTTCAGGTACTGGCTGGCTTAAATTTTCTGTTTAATTTTTCTCGAAAAGACGCCGCCAGTGGTGGTGGTCGTGTAGCGGTTAGCGTTGTTTTGCTTGTATTGTTCACCCATAGGGTTGAGTGGATGTTCAAAATGTAGTTTGAGGCATAGCCTCCTGAAAAATCTATTAAGATCACTGTATAATCGTCCCATGTTTGGTTCGATTACAGTGTGACTGAAACCTCGTCCTAGTTCTAATACCTTGCTAAGCTCTGTACTGAGTGTTTCCTCAGACAGGATAACATCAAACTTGTTGCAACATGAAGTTCTCTTTTGAGAGGGTTTTGTTTTTTATTTTTTTGTTTTGCAAAATCTCTTTAAAAAAATATTTTCCATATTGGGTTATACAATCTCTGTCCAGGAAAATTTTCCCAGTTACAGATATTTGATTTTTAATATTTACACAAGACCAAAAATTATTTTAATGGTTACACCATTGAAATTAATGGTTACATGGCGGCTATTAACGGTTACAAGAAAAATCAAAATGGTTACAACTGGTTACAGCTCAGTTATAACCAGCTACATGTAGCCGTCAATTCAACTAGTGGTGTCACGAGTAGAGCCTCTGTAACTGGCGAGAAAAACTATAGCAGCAGCTGCGAAACACTGCACTGAGATTCAGATTTGGATACACAGTATCGGCATCAGAACAAATCTGAACAAACACAGCAAGTTGACCAGACCAGTTGAACTAGATCTAATTTGGAATATATCTTAATACTACTGAGGCGGATGTCAAGCTCGTGTTTCGTTAGATTCTTTCAATATTTGCCGAAGTTATACCCCCTTCTTGAAAAGTATGAACTTTAATTTGACAGTTTCCAGACTAACTTGTGTTAGATTAAACCGGTTCGAATCGAAATTGGAATGTAGCTTAATACAACTGAGGCGGATGTCAAGTTTGTGTTTCATTATTCCTCATCAATATTTTGCAGAGTTATCGCCCTTTGAAATATACAAACTTCGTTAATTTGGCCATTTCCGGGCAATAACTCATGCTAGACTAAGCGGATTTAAACCAAATTCAGAATTTAAATTAATACTATTTAGACAGAGAATACATTCATGTTAAGTTAGTTTTCTTCAATATTTGCGTGAGTTATCGCCCTTGAAAATATAAACTTCGTTAATTTGGCCGTTTACGGACAATAGCTCATGCTAAACTAAACTGATTTGAACCAAATTTAGATTAATACTATTAAGACAGAGGTCAAGGTCGTTAGTTTCCGTCAAAATGTTACAGTGTTATCACCCTTGAAAAATACAAACTTCAATAATTTGATATTAGGCCCATATAACAAACACCATCATGACTGTTGTGAAAACATATATATAATTTGCCTTGCTTGAAATGCCTTGTCTTAGAATATATGTATCAGATTTAAATCATTATTTGACAGGATACTGGTGATGTTTACACCTTGATTGACCAAATCAAGCCTACAAGTCTACTGTATGGAAGGCTATTTGTTGGTGACTGGATTCGCTCGGTTAATGGAAGGCCGTTACATGACACAAAGGAGGTATACACTATTATTAATTCTGACTGCTCGCTGCAAGCCACCAGAATAAAATCTCAAAATGTAAACTCTGAACCTGCTGAATATTTTGAAAATGATTTGACTGAAAGTTGTTGGTGGCTTAGCCACCAACAACTTTCAATCAAATTGTTTTCAAAATATTCAGCAGGTCCAGAATTAAACTCCCATGGAAAATGTAGTCTGCAGAAATTGCGCAGGCAAATAGTGAATAACCTAATAATTAGTACAGTAAGTGGTGAAAGGTGGTGGTTTTGCTCACTCCACCTGGTTAAATTTCAGTATCATGTCTATCGCTACAAGCATCCTAATTTAAGGGTTCTCTTTTGAATATTCATTTCTTTGTTAGGTTTGGGTTGGTAGTGGAACTCCTGTGGTTGAGTGACCTTGGTGTTTTAGATAGGAGCATTTCTAAGATTGATGAATAATGACTGGTAGCCTAAGAAAGCAAATTTTTGTTGTCGGCCACATCATCAGGCCATTTCTGGTAAATATCTATTGCATTTAAGTCATTTCCTCTAATCAATCCATTCTCAGGCCATCCCTAAAAAAATTTGTTTCCTGCAAACCGGGTGGCCAAAAAACATTTCAGTAAGGAGGGAGGAAATTTTTTTTTCAATTATTAATTTATTTTAGAAAGATCATAAATATTTGTTTTTCAGATATTTAACCACCTGTCCATCAAATATGGTTGTAGTTGCCAAATTTGTCATGTTTTTCATGTCACAATTAGCAAAAGGGATTCACATTGCATACAAATGTCCTTAAAACTATTGTAATTTGTATAGTTTGACAAAATGTATGGATGTTTTAACATTTCTGCTGGGTAGAAAAAAAATTCCCGGCCGGGTGAAAACCACCAAAAATTTCACCCGGGAGGTTTACAGGAAAGGAAAGTATTTTTTATTTTGGCCTCATGCTCTCATAAGTCTCATTGGCTAGCATGACAAAAATTATCCAATCTTGCTATGAAGAATAATGTTTCTTTGCTAGAAACATTGTTTTATGTAATGAGTCTAATGACCTACTACCATATATAGCTGATTTTAAAACAGCAAATGTATCGGATAGAAGTCACATCGAAATATCAGCAGATGGGTAAAAAAGATTTTTATTTTGAGTTAAAAACTCTTTGCCTGCTAAATATTTTAGCAACTATAATCATCAGAGTATTTTGGTAACAAATGTAAATTGACGTTCATTGTAAACATACCTTTTTTAACATGGACAAATTTGTCCAATGCCTGCATCATTGATATATTTTTCAATCAAGCTGCCATGATGTCAAAATTGTCTATTTTTGAAACAATGTTACTGAAAGCTGCTGCTGTTGTGTATTAGCTTTTGACCGCAGAATTGGCATATGGCTTCGGGACCCCCTGTGGAAGCTTCCACACAAGTTTGGAGAAGATCCCTTCTGTAGAATCAGCCTTACTGAAAAATGTCTATTTTGAAAACAATACAGATTTTTGATTTAAACAAGGTTTATTTTTTAGTCTATGTGGGAGCACAATAAGACATGTCTTATGAGCGTGTCTCCCACTTACATACAAATATATTACATTAAATAAATCAAGAGGCAAATAATAATATCGCCAACTGCCACAACAGTAATAACAACAATAACATTTTTAATAATAATAATAATAATAATAATAATAATAAGAAGAGGAAGGGGAAGAAGAATGAGGAGGAGGAGGAAGATGAGGAGGAGAGATGTTGTAGGTTGCCTAATGATGACAGAATAAAATCTTCGGGAGAAGGAGAAAAGCATGGTTTGACGAATCACAAGGCGGTATTAGGAGAAAGGAGGAGCTCGATGTGCTGTAGTCACCGGCGCTGGTCTACACTGCATGGCCATCCAGAAACTTCCGCGACTATAGATTTGTCGACACAATCCATGAGTGGTATTTGATATTACTGTAGGTCATTTAATACAGATTTTTAAATCTTGACCCCAAAATTGGTAGACGTCTTCAGGGCCCTTTCACCCAATTTTGATTAATGTCTTAAGAACGACATCAACCAGCACTCCATGCTCTCATTAACCGTGGTGTCTGGTGACATTGGTAAAACAATATTTTATTTACTTACATAATACGTGAAACCTATATTCACTTAGAAATGTTTCAGGTATGAAAATCTGCATTAATGGGAAACATTTAATTATGCATAAAACAAGCGTACCACAAAAAAACTCACGACTAAAAAATCTAAAACATGATTTTGTTAAAAGTCTGAATAACTTTTTCACTGCACTGTCTCTAAAACAGACTAGTGAGCATGTATAGTCGTTAATGATAGCAACGCGATCAATCTACTTAAAAGATAATTCTGACAGATTGTTTGATTGGCCAATGAAATCAATCGTATGGCATTGACTAATCATGGAAGAGTATGCTTGAAAATGCAGTGAAAATTAAGCAATCCCAACCTACTTGCATGAAACAGTTCCTGTCAAGTTTAAGTTCTCAAATGACTACCTATCACTGCCTATTATGCCTATCAGGATCTACAGTAAAGTACTTTGTCACCATGAGGCAACAAACAATAATATATAGTAATTTCAGAGTTATGAGTCCAAACCATGGGCCCATGAGTCGCAGCCAACTGCCGGGTACTCGCTTTGAATGGCGACTCAACCGATTCCAGAGGTCTGTTAATTTCACTATGACATAAAAAGTAAAATTTTATGCTGGATTTTGATGAAATACACAATATTTGAGTGATACCAGCTAATAATTTCACTGCCACTATGATAGACATGGAATACATTAATCATAGTCGTACGCCAGAAGTGGTTAACTTAAATGTAGCCTATCAGATGTGTATATCAAGATATACCCTGTGCACTTCCAATGTAAGAAAAGGTTAGCTCCAGTATTTTATACTACAGTTTTAGGGATTCCTAATGAACTTTCATACACAACTTTAGATCAGATTTGTTTCAAATTTTAACAACTCCTTTGGTGGTAAGCTTCAGAACATCTAATTTTGATTCATCAGATGTTATAAAAAATTTACCAGAAATTGTTAAATTGCTTTGCTATAACAGCTTGACTGATTTCAAACAGATTGAGCAAGAAGGATCATATGATGGTAGGCTTTAGAACAAAACCTTAGGTTGTTATTACACCACAAAAACATCTTGACCATTCAATCACTACTTGCTAAATCAATAATCTGCATTTAGCTACCAGAATAAGATTTTTATGCTCGCTTACATACCCCCTTATGCCTATTCCATCATCATGCATACCCGTAACCAGGCTACTGGTAGGGATCACCCCCCCCCCCCCCCAGCAATAGCCCTGATAGAGACTGGCACCAGTCTGTACTCACTCCTAAGTGATGCCTGTCACTAAGCATGCCCGCGCATGCGCAATAGATCCCAACTAGGAAACAGATTCACTTTTCAAATATTCTGCAAGCAGAACAGTTAACCTGCTAATCCAGTAGTTTTTATAGCTTTGCGCTGAAGTTCAGCTACATATTTGATTGATACTGATACAGGAATCATGCCTACAATGAAATCTATTCTCCCTAAGTTATGTTTATTGTATACTTAGTGATGTTTTGAGGTTTTTAATTCTGGTTTATGAGTTACCGGTTTTCGTGTCAGTACCCCTATTTTTTAGGTATTCTATAAACCATGCCTAATGTAACTATCATCATCAATACAAATCCTTTAAAATCCCTTATTACTCACTTATCTAGTCCCAAGCTTAGTGCCTTCATAAAAATATTCAAACGAAACCTTGTGAAATCCTTTGGTCTTCAGTGTGATTTCAAATACATTTTTCCCGCCTTTTGTATAGAGGCTTTGTATTCGTTATGTGATCTCCTATCTAGAGAATTCTATTAGTTTTTCTTGGAGCTGTTGCTTCATTCTCCTATTTATTTTAATTTTAGGAGTCCGTATTATCATCTGAGAGAGTGAAGTGTACTTCCACTAAGTGCGGTCGTCAACATGCGAAAGATTTTGGGGGTTTACGTCTGTTTGAAGTGTACCTCTTGTACTCCAAAAAAAATGTGTGGGATATGTAAGGGCTGGCCTTTGGTTATTTCAAAAGCCTTTTTCAAAGATTTTACGACCAAGCCTGTTTTGCCTTCTGATCGCTCCCCCTCTGTTGCTGATAAATCTAAGTCTGTCTCTTTTGCGAGTGCCACTGTTTCATCTGCACCAGCAGTGGAGGGGAGATCTTCCTCTTCGAATTCTGATGGCATTATGGCATTATTTGCTCGGTTCGAGTCCTTCGCGAATGTGCTTACAAAATCGCTTTATGAGCGAATATCCTCTGCCATTCGTGCTTCGAAAGAGGATTCGTCTGCTTCAGACGACAGTCATAAGTCTTGCGGGCATTCTCGCAAATGGGGCAAACCAACGTCCCTCACATCTAGGCAGGAATTGCGTTCCCCGAAGTCAAAGCCTAAAGATTCTAAGAAAAAGTCTGTTAAAACAACTTAAGTAAGTTACAACGGTAAGGCTCAGACTAAAGACCACATAAGCTTTGAGGGGGGGGGGGGGGGGGGGCATTACCCTCATGCAGTGGTATCAGTTATGGAACTTACCGATCATTCTTCCCATGCAAAGGTTCATTTTTCAGTTATCCCGATTGCTAGTAATGTTAAGAGATCTCCAATCTCTAAATCTGCTCCCGTTATTGCTCCTGACTTGTCCGGGCAAGCGGGTTCTAAATCCGGTATTGCTGCTGGTTTGACTGAGCGTCCGGATATGAGCTCTGTGATTGTTTCTGGCTTGGCTCAACATCTGGGGTCTCATGATCATATGATTTTTTCGTCTACCGTTTCCGGTAACGGTTCATCCGGTTCTGGTTTAGGTGGTGCTTTTCCAGGTCTGGTAGATCCGGTCAAGCATCCATCTGCCATTTCCGGTTCCAGTTTTTCCGCTTCCGTTTCTGGTAGTAGTGTATCTACTTCCGGCCTGAGAGGTGCTTTTCTGGGTCTGTTAGATCTGGCTAAACAACCAACTTCCGTTTCCAGTTCCGGTTTGGCAGTTTCCGCTTTCGGTGGTATTGCTTCCGCTTCTGGTTTAAGAGGTACTTTTCTGGGTCAGTTAGATCCGGCTAAACATCCTACTTCCGTTTCCGGTTTATCAGTATCTACTGGTACTCCTTCCGGGAGTTATTTTCGCGCATCTGGTTATGAGTTGCCTAGTCGTTCAGATTCTTCATCTAATAGGTTGCTTTTTTCAAATACGCCTGGTTTCTCAGGATTTGATTTTGGACAATAATAATAATTTTGTTAGTTCTGATTCCATCATTTTCGCGTTTTTCCAGATCAGGTTTTAACTAGTCAGGATTTAGATCATTCTTCGTCTCTCGCTCAGTCTATTTCTGTGGTCTCTTCTTCCTTTCGTGATGTGTTATCTCAGGCTCCCTTATCTGTATCTGGTCCTTTTCATTCTTCGTCAGTTAAGGGAGATAGTTTTCTTCCTCCATCTTCCTCTTCGTTTTCTGCTTTATCTGCTAGAGATTTTTCCTCTGGTCATGTTTCCAAATCTTCCTCTCTTTCGGTATTCATCTACTCCTCCTCCTCCAGGTTTTTCTCACCTGTTTATTCTAATCTTGGTTCTTCAAACCCTGTCTTCCTTTTCCTCTTCCTCTTCTGTTCCTTCTAATTCTCCTCTTCCTCCTTTCTCGTCCTCCTCTTCATCTTTTGATCATCTAGATCCTATTGTGTCTTTCTTTATTTTTCCAGAACTAGAATTTAAAATTGTTGATCCCGGTTTAGACTTCTCTTTGTTTTCAGTAGTCTGTGATTCATCGCTCAATCGTTCTTTTGTTTCAGCTAGATTTTCTAGATCCATATTCTTTATCCTCTAGTCAGAGAAATGATGTTGATTTCATTCCTTCGGATAAGGTTTCCTCGGTTTCAGAACCTTTGTCTGTCTCTGCTCCTCTTTCTTCTAGAGGTTTAGGTTCTCCTTCCTCTTCTAGGAATTATGATTCTTTAGCCTCTTTGGATTCTGATCTTTGTCCTCCTTCTTCTTCCTTACATTCTTCCCCTATTCCTAGATCGGTCAGGGCCAGGGATCTGAGGAGGTTTTACCCGATCAGGGCCTCTGCAGATGATTGGTGCTCGACTCATCAGTGGATAGCTTCTTGTCTATCTCTTCAAGATGAATTTTCGATTGACCCACCTTTTGGGACCGCTCTTTCTTCATCTGATCCTTCTTCTGCTCCTCGCATTCTTCCTGTCGATAACTTAGTCATTGACATGTTAGAGTTCTACGTGAATGAGGTTCATTCGAAGGATTTTACTCTGACTCCTAGGGTAGATTCGCCAGTTCAGATTCCTAAGGATGATTTTCTTAGAGTGGCCTCTGCTCAGTCTCTTAACGGTCCTGCTTGGGAGGTTCTTTCGTCAAATTTGAAAGATTCTGCAAAGGTTGAGTCGTCTTCGGACCTTTTAAGATGGAATCTGTATGTAGGGCACAGATTAAATCAGCAAATTTTCTGGCTCTTCTTTCGGAAGCTGTTCTTAATGCTCAGGAGAGGGGGTGATCAGGTCCCTCCTGAGGTTTTTCATTTGCTGGCCAACATTTCTAGAGGCTCTTTGAACTCAGTTTGTAGATCCTAACGATCATTACATCCAAGAGAAGATCTAGAAAGCTATCCGAAGTGAACACTTTGAATAGTCTTAGGAGTAATCTTATTTCGGCTCCTCCCTTTGGCCAGGATGTGTTTGGTCAAGCTTCTAATATTCTTCGGGTTGAATCTGACAGTCTTAGATCCGCTAGGGATCATCGAGATCAGATTTCTGTCGTGAAGCCTTCTGCGAAGAGAGACTCTTCCTCTGTTAAAAGTCCTAATTCCTCCCCCAAGAGGAAGAGTCAGGCCTGATGAGTTTGGCACTTGTCCGTCTAGGATAATTACCAACTCCAATCGTTCTTCTGGTTCTCAAGTCCGATCCGCGGAGGAGGATCGATTTGACTCCATTTCCTCACATCGCCCTAGATCCCAAGTCCGGTAGGCCCCCTCCTCAGGCGAGAAGGGGCCAGTCTTATTCTCGTGGACCTAGATCTAGTTCGAGAGGTCGTTCCTTTAGAGGTTACCAGAGTAAAAGAGTTTGAAGGGATGGCCTTTGCCCTGGTAGGCCTATTCCTTCCTCTTTTCCCAGTTTTCTACCTTCCTCTTCCCAAGCCTTTGGATCCGTCAGTGCAATCCCTTTTTCCCAGCGTGCCAGTAGGAGGGCGCCTGTCTCTGTTCTGGGAGACTTGGCAGACCCTCGTTCAGGACTCCTGGCTTATAGATCAACTACGCTGGGGTTATGCACCTTCCTGGATCTCTCATCCTCCACCTCTTTCCCTCCTTCCCAAGTGGACTCCGGTTCCTCCCAACCCGGAGAAGCTGAGGGCCTTAGAGGACGAATTGGAGTCGATGATTTTAAAGAAGGCCATAGAAGAGGTTCCCTTATGGAGAGTAGACCCGGGCTACTACTCAACTCTTTTCCTTGTCCCCAAGAAGATGGGTGGATGGCGTCTGATAATCAATCTGAAGAGGTTAAACATTCTCATCTTAACTCCAAAATTCAAGATGGAGACCATCTCTCAGATTATCACCAGTCTGAGTCCAGGCAGGTGGACCTCTTCCATAGACCTAAAAGGATGCCTACTTCCATGTTCTCATCCACCCTTCATTCAGAAAATTCATGAGATTCATTTTCAAAGGTCGGGTATGGCAGTTTCGAGCCATGCGCTTCGGCCTGACCATGACCCCTTTCTTCTTCACTCGTCTAGTGTCAGCCGTGGCAGGAATCTTACACCGTCATTCTATCGACCTTCACTTTTATATAGACGATTGGTTAGTAAAAGCAGAGTTCCTCAATTCTATCAGTAATAATTCCATAGGTTGGATATTAAATCTAAAAAAAATCAAGCTTAGTTCCCTCGCAGCTTTTCACCCACCTAGGCGTTTCATTCGATCTGGCTCTGGGTCTAGTTTTCCCTTCAGACCTAAGAGTAGAAGCCTTCTTAGAAGCGATGGAAATTCTGTCTTCGTTTTCCATGGTCAGAGCCAATTTGTTTCTCAGAGTGATAGGCTTGATGGTCAGCGTCGAGAGTATTATACCTTGGGCGGCACTGATGAGAAGACCTTTCCAAATGTACCTCATGTCCCTTTGGAAACAGTCGGTTCACTCCATTTACAATCAGATTCCAATCAGAGAACACCTTATTCCCCATCTAGATTTTTGGAAGGACCATTCTTTGCTTCTGGTCAAGTCCTCTCCACAGGCGATTATCTTCACAGACGCTTCCCAAGAGGGATGGGGAGTGGTCTGGGATTCCCTGTCTGTTTCTGGCCTTTGGTCCCTGGAGGAGTCTGCAGCTCACATCAACATTCTGGAGTTGTGGGCTGTCAAGAAGGCTCTCCTCTCATGGTCGGATCGAGTGAAAGGCCTCAAGTCTCGATTCGATCGGACAATTCGACGGTGGTCTCCTATATCAACAGACAGGGGGGAACGAGGTCATCCCTCCTTTGTCTGGAAGAGTGGAACCTCCTTTTGTGGTGCCGCAAGAATCAGATTTTTCTAGTGTCCTCTCATGTTCCAGGCAGTCTGAATTTTCTTGCGGACCAACTGTCTCGTCCCAACAAGTTCGCTCACACAGAGTGGCAGTTAAAGAGGTCGGTCTTCAAACATATGGATCATCCCCATGTAGATCTTTTTGCGACCTGTCTGAATGTCCAGATCTCTTTCATGTCTCCTTTTTCGGACAATCGAGCGGTGGCTGTGGACGCCCTGTCTCAGTCCTGGGCAGGAATGTTCGCTTATGCGTTTCCTCCAACAATCCTGATTCCTTTGGTCTTGAGGAAGGTCAGGGACCAGATCTGCGAAGTTCTGATAGATCCCTTTTGGCCAAAGAGGATTTGGTTTGTAGATCTCCTCGATCGCCTGGTAGACTTCCCTCGTCTTCTTCCAGTCTCCCCAGACCTTCTTTCTCAAGTGAGGGGCACATGTCTTCATCCAAACCCAGGAATCTTCAGTGTGTGTGGCTGGAGAATATCGAATGTGCGATCCCGAGATTAAATTTTCTGCAAGATCTCAGGAAATTAGTGATTCTGCCAGGAGGGAGTCGACCCGCAGAGTTTACAAGGGGTGACTTAAAATTTTTGGAGAATGGTGTGCAGACCATGGTTTCCTGCCCGATTCTGTTTCTATTTCCCAAGTGTTAGATTTTTTATCTTATCTCTGACTCTTTACAGTTGTCTGCTAACACTGTCAGAGGTTATAGATTTTCTTTGGCATCTTAGCTTCCATGCTTGTTGAATGCTGATGTCAAAGATACAAAGATTCTTAATGGTTTCATTAGAGGTTTAGGCAATATTCGTCCACCAATATCTAAACCTTTGCCTTCCTGGAATCTAGCTCTGGTTCTTCAGGTTTTGAACCTATCTCTTCTATTAGCTAGAAACTTTTAACTTTAAAGACCTTTTCCGGTTGCGTCTGCTTCTGCTAGAAGACGATCCGAAATTCATGCTTTTTCCGCCGAGAAGGACAGGTTTATAGAATCTGGGGACGGTTTAGTATTATATCCTAGAAGGTATTTTTTTTATCCAAAACTCAATATAACCATTACCCAGCTAAACCGATTATTTCAAAATCTTTAACTTCCTTTTCGCCATCTGACAGATTTGGGTGTCCTGTCAGAGTTTTAAAAGTTTACAAGCATCGTACTGATTTTGAGAGATCTGATCCGTCCCATTTCTGGGTTCCGTATGCGGAGGAGATAGCTAGACCCATCTCTAAGGCCACTATTGCCAGATGGATTTGTGAGACCATCCGTCTTTATTATGAGATTGCTTCTCCTGATCAAATTAATCTTTCTCACATTAAAGCTCATGATGTTAGAGGAATGGCTACCTCTTTCGCTCTTTTTGCTGGCTCTTCTTTAGATGAAGTAATGCAAGTCGCTGGATGGAAATCCGAGTACTTTTATTTAAAAGATCAGAGTGTAGCGGCTTCCTTTTTTAGAAATATAATGATTTTAACACAAAAGGCTGAAGACCATTTACCAAGCACATCCCACCATTTTCGTTAAGACTGCGTCTGCATGAAATGGTGAGAGTCTTTCTTTGGTTTTTATTTATTTCTTTATGTTTAAGTTTTCCTTGTTTGATAATCACTGTGTGATTGATTAAGATGCACCATTATGTTATGTTATTAACATTTGGTTAAGTTTTGTTTGATCTTTATCTTTGCTTATGGATTCTCAAATCTCCTCCCACTATGTGTTAAAGTGGGGCACTGACCAAATCTACGGGTTTAGCAAGTAGTGATTGAACGGTCAAGGTGTTTTTGTGGTGTAATAACAACCCCCAACAGACCCCCCCCTCCCCCCTTTAGTGGGTTGGTCTGTAGTTTTATCAACCACCATAAAAACATACTTACCGTTCAATCACTATGACCCGGCCTCAGCCACCCCACAAGGGAATGATTTGAGAATCTATTCAGGTTATACGGCACTTAAATTTAGAAAAGTGAATCTGTTTCCTAGTTGGGATCTATTGCGCATGTACGGGCATGCTTAGTGACAGGCGTCACCTAGGAGTGAGTACAGACTGGTGCCAGTCTCTCTAAGGGGTTATGGGGGGGGGGGGGGGATCCCTACCAGTAGCCAGGTTAAGGGTATGCATGATGATGGAATAGGCATAAGGGGGTATGTAAGCGAGCATAAAAATCTTATTCTGGTAGCTAAATGCAGATTATTGATTTAGCAAGTAGTGATTGAACGGTAAGTATGTTTTTATGGTGGTTAATAAAACTACAGACCAACCCATTGAAGGGGGGTCTGTTGGGTTTTTTTACTTATAAGCCATGGCCTTTCTAGTAGAAATGTGTGTGTTCCAGGTAAGTATTTCGGGACTTCTTGTTATGTATGGACAGAAATAAGTAGGTGATTGTCAGGTAAGTGTTTCTAATCATTATACCTTTCTTTTTCAGGCTGTTCGCTTGAATAAGTATGTGGATAAATGTGACGCATTGAAATTTGTAATTCAGCGTCCAAAAAATATGACTGAAAAGCGTAGTAGGCCAAAGGAGAATCGACCTCTAGAGTCTTCAAGTCAGCATAATTTTGACCCATCAAGAAAAGACAGAACAACACATCGACAACAGTCTCGCGTATCCAAAGGGACAGGAGCCAATATTCCTGATTCTGCATCTCCACTTATTTCTTCCGCTTCAGAAAGGGATAGCAGCAGTACAAGGCATGAATACACGAGGAGATATCGACCAAAGAAAGCAAGTTTAGATAGGTCACAAAAGCATAGGAATTGCACCATTACCAGGAATGAATCTGAAAAGGACTGGTCTGTTGTATACAGCAACTCAAACCTTTGTGAAGAAGTTACATGCCCTGTGTGTCAGATATTCATAAGCGGTTCAAAATCCATAGAGTTTTATCAGTTGTTATGTGGAAGCGGGTCGATTCACAGTTCGTCTGCAAAATCTAACTATGACAAATTCTTTGTATGCTCAAGAGTTAAATTGAAAGTTGACGGCGCCGGCAATATGGGCATGAATTGTTCTCTGTGTTTAGACAATGATGAAGAGACACTTAGATGTCAGCATTTTGCTTCAGGGGTCAGCGAGGACGATATTGTGATAGACATAGCACTCAGTATTCGTGATGAATTCACTGAGTTTCATGTCAAAGACACAGTTTTTTATCTTGATGTGTATTGCATTCTTAATGAAAACTTCTTCAGCACATGTTTTCCCAGGTTATTTTGTAAGACTAGTCTGTTCATTGTGACGTTTGATGGCTTGAAAGTTTTGCGACATAGTTCTGACTTGTCAAATATTTCGGATAGTTTGTTCTTAATTCAGACACATTTGTCTGACCAGGCTCCTGTTGCATTATATGGCTTTATTGAAGAGGATAGTATGGAAAGGTTCAAAACCATCGCAGATGAACTTCAGGCATTCTTCTACACTGATGAAGGTGAACATGTTCTGAAATTTGGTGAAAATATTACTTTAATGCCAGATTTCATAATGAGCAATACATCCAATTCTGCAATGACGGAAGTATGTTCAGAAAGTGTTCAAGAAGCAATCTACCATTTACTCACAGAGCATGAAGGTCTGCGGCGAACATGGTATCTCGCAACACTGTTGTCATGGCAACAGCTTAATACTAAGCGCCAGAGCAATGTGTCGTGTGTGACAAGCGTAGATCTGTTAAAGCATTTGAATGTTGATGTCGATGAATTGAACGGAGTTTCTTCCATTTCCAAGGTCATTGATGAACTCCAAGTCTCAAGTCAGCTAATAGCAATAGGTAAGATTTCCATTTTTAGCAATGTGCCGCTAATGTCTAACTTAGGCCCGCACACTTTGTACTTGTATTGGAATCCATTTGAAATTTTAACACTTGAATTCGGCGGAATTTAAATTTCATGGTAGCTGTACAGGTAAGCTGTTGAATATTTTGAAATTAATTTTACCTTAGGGAAGCAACATCTCACAGTCAAATGAGTTTGTTAAATGCTTATTAAGTTGTAAATTCACCAAAGACATACAATTCATACATGTTTGTGACATACTTTAGCTTTCATGACAGTGCTATATGACTTTGATTATGATGTCAGCTAAGTGACATATTTAGTTATGACGCCAGATACTTAACCCTTACTACTCTGATGTCAATATTTTAACTTGTACGTCATCAATAGCAAAGAAACTAGTGTACATTTTTCAACAATTTTGGTGGAAGATGTTGCTGTCTATGACAGCACCATCTTCCACCAAATTTGTTGAAAAATAAACACCATTTCAACTTTTACCTTAATTTGAAAATTAAAAATTTTGCCTCTATTGTGTTTCTGGATGTAACCTAAGAGCCAAGGGATCGTATGGCATTGTGGCTATTGGTTATCTCTCCCACATCTCCTCCACCTGTCATTTATCACGTGTAAAATGCATTACCTTGTTAAAAATCTTGCTGCAAACATACCGGGGTGGTTGGGCTCAGACTGTATATATATGTATAAATGTGATTGAACTTTTTTCTTTGTGGCAATTTTAAATTTCCGAAGACAGCCAGTATATTCCTAAAATCATTCAGACATGTCAGAAATTCAGAATGTATCTTCTTGAAGGATGACCTGGTTTTAACCAGAATTTTCTTGACAGCTCATAGGCTGGTGGGTTTCAGGACATGTAAAAAAAATGTAATTGGTTACTTTCTTTTTTTGGCAGCCATCTTGGATTTGCTAAAATATTTAGGAAATCAAATGCTCTAAAGTAAGCACATACAATCACACCTGTACACCCAAGGAAAAATCAATAGGTGGTATCTTAAGGCAGGTAGTTTCTTAAGAGGTTCAAATATATTGTTTATTTGGATTAGGGAATTTCAACCGCTCTTCAATGGTCAAGCCGTCCAAGGCAGCCACTGCAGTGATCTTTAGAAATGCCCATTTGCAGGCCAATAGAAGACTAATTTAGAAAATTTAGCGCTGAAATGACTGGAATCTCGTAGCAGTCATTACTGTGGTACATTTTTTAAAATAGACTTCTTTTTGCCTGCAAATGGACAAAATAATCCAAAATTAGATTTTTCCTGACAATTTACCTTTTAATAGTTACAACACCCAATGCAACTTCAGCAAATACAAATTTACAGGACAATTGAACATAGCTAGTTCTGTAATTTATGCCAATAGTAGATTTACAGGACAATAGGACAGTTCTGTAAATGCCAGTAGTAAATTTACAAAAATATTCTCTTGACCAGCAATTCGAAATTTATTGAGTGAAAATTTCAATTTTCTTGTAATTGATTGATCATTAAATGGTTATTTGATCATTATAAGTAGAATTTTGAGGCTCTGTTCACACAAGCAGTGTCATGTTAAGGCAAGTGATCTTTAACCATTTAACCCTCGAATTTGTTCAAGAAAATTGAAATATGCTCATAGAAAATGTTCATTTGCAGACCAAGAGAAAACGTTTTGAAAATTTACCACTGGAATGACTGGCTCGATAAACGAGCCAGTCATTCCAGTAGTAAATTCTCAAACGTAGTCATCTGTTGGTCTGCAAATGGACATTTCCCAAGACCACTGCAGAAGCGATTTTTGGCTAATATGAGTGTTGAAGGGTTAAAATAGCAGGGTTGACTGTATATCAGTTCGACAAAGTAGACATGACACACAAGTGTATTGCCGAGGTTTATTCCTTACATATTATTTCAACAAAACCAGTAATCGTGGGGATTTGTATTGTTTGCAATGCCTTATTATATTTGACTTCAACTTAATTTGCTTGACCTGATGAAGCACATGCATGTCATGTACATGTGGGAAAACTTGTCAAAGGCAGGAGCAATGTAGGCTTGAGCGATTATTGCTTTGATTGATCACCATCGATTATGTAAGAATAATCATGATTACTCGATTAATCAGTTATGGGTACAAATTATCCAATCATGAAAGCTGCAATGGTGTTGACAAAAGTCCATTTGCAGGCCAAGAGAAGACTATTTTTGAAACAGTCATTCTAGTGATACATTTTTATAACCCGCCAAGAAATTCGGCGCGGTATTATGTAATGGCACCGTCCGTCCGGGCGGGCGGGCGTGCGGGCGGCAGAGTGGTTTTCGAATGATAACCCTGTTACCGTTTATCGGATCGCTTTGAAACTTCATAGAGTGGTTGGACTACGTCTGGGTAGGAAACCTATCAAAATCAACGATGATCCAAAATCCAAGATGGCCACCAGCCACCAGCGGCCATCTTGAAAATTGGTTTCCAGATAATAACTCCCTTACCATTTATCAGATTGCTTTGAAACTTCATAGGATGGTTGGACTAGGTCTGGAGAAGAAAGCTATCGAAATAAACAATGATCTGATATCCAAGATGTCCGCAAGCCACTGGTAGCTGTCTTGAAAATTAGTTTCTGGATAATAACTCCGTTACCATTTATCTGATCGCTTTGAAACTTCATAGGATGGTTGGACTAGGTCTGGAGAAGAAAGCTATCGAAATAAACAATGATCTGATATCCAAGATGGCCGCAAGCCACTGGTAGCTGTCTTGAAAATTAGTTTCTGGATAATAACTCTGTTACCATTTATCTGATCGCTTTGAAACTTCATAGGGTGGTTGGACTAGGTCTGGAGTTTCTGGATATCATCTTCATTACCATTTATCGGATCACTTCATAGGTACTGGTTGGAATATGTCTGGTGAAGAAACTTATCGAAATTTACGATAATCCGAAATCCAAAATGGCCACCAGTCTGATGGCCATCTTGAAAATTGGTTTCCGGACGATACCTCCTTGACTATTTAACGGATCACTTTAACACTTCATAAGGATGACTGCTCTGGGTCTTGAGGAAGAAATAAATATTTTCTGATAGCTCTCATTCATTGGTTTGTCATCATGGCGGAGTATAATGCACCGTTTGCGGAGCTCATGTTAATCATATAAATTCACGATTTAAAAAATTATCACGATTTTCGATTTAATCATGTAATCGGACAAGTCTAGAGCAATCAGAGATTGACGATCCTCACCACCATATTGTTGCGACATTTTTTAAAGACCTTTGATTTTGCCTGATTTTTCAGATTGTCTCTTTGTTGTGGAATCCCAGTGTGCAATTGACAACCTTTCTTGTATTAAAATTTGAGCCAAATCGGTCCAGCTATTTCTGAGCTACATGTATCCATACATCAAGAATCTAATCTAATCCTGGTTTTTTAAATTCAGATCATAGCCAAAAGTCTGGATATTGCCCATCTAATGATAACAACCTGGTGTGTTAAAATTTGAGCCAAATGCGATCAGTATTTTTAAGAGCAGATCTGAACAAACATGCACGCGCACGCATGCACTTGCAATGCTCCGTGCCGGGTGAGGCTAATAATAGGCTTCACCCTTTACCTCTTAAGCGGGCCAAAAATGGCTTCTGCAGTGTTTTTGCGAAATGACCATTTGCAGATCAAGAGATTATTTTTGAAAATTTACAACTGAATGACTGGCTTTTTGACTCATGTTACATTGTTTAATCATTACCACATTAGCATGTCTACCACAACTCTGGATAATAATTGTGTGCATATACATGTGTTTTATTTTGCAGATTCACCAGATTCGAAAGACCTGTTTTATATAATTAATCCTGCTTATATTCTCGAGCGTGTGCAGAAAGTTATGTCTGTTCTCGCACAATGTGAAACATCGTTACAATCCAATACTGATTCTACAGTGACAGGCGGTAACCAATGTGTGATTCCTTATCAGAACCTGCTGACCATAATTTCAGACAGTGTAGAATATCCATTGGAATTGTTTGTGCAAATTTTACAGCACATGGGCATTATATATTTTCTGGATGAGGACCATGTGTTTGTGCCATTCCTATGTTCTTCATCGTCAACCGCTAAGGCACAGAGACTATCGTTATCACATCATGATAGCAATCACTTAATGGATATAACCATGGAATCCTTCTTACCGACAAATCTATTTCTGGAGTTTGTTATGAGTTTTTGTACAGATATTCGCCGCCACACCCAGTATGGGTGTATGACGTATGTGTCGTTATGGTATGCAGAAGTAGCTCTATACAGTACCGTGTTGGTGTTCTATCATGCACAGTCTGCAAAGAGGATTGAAATCTCTCTCAGGTATTGTTACCTAACCTGGCCTGAAATGCTTAAAAAACCAAAATCATTGATGATTTTATAAATATTCTTTTGAGTATTTTGAAACTAATTTGACTGGGAGCTGTTGCTGCCTATGGCAGCAACAGGTTCCTGTCAAATTAGTTAAAATACTCAACAGCTTACGTGTGTGCTCATCTTAAAGTTACTAAATTCTGGGAATTCAGGGTTCTGCCCAAAAATCACAATTTCTACATTTCACACGTTTCAACCAGTTCATGTCTGTAGGTAATTTGTTGGCTATATGAAATAACTAGCTGGGAAACCTTCTAGAACGTCTAGTAAATTAAATGTGTATATTCACTCCAGAATGTTTGAAAATTAAATTGTTAAAATTGTATACTTTTAGAGGCTTATAGCGTGTCCCTAGATGTAAGGAAACAAAATAAATCTTAACAATTGGTGGTTTCATTACGTATGAATTAATATAATTTTTTTCTTGTATCTCTAATTCAAGTTCCTAACTAAAAATATATATATATTAATCTATATGGAATGAAATTATCATATGTTGAGATTTATTTCGTTTTTATTTCTCCTTCACGAGATTTTGGGAGAGGGAGAATGATGGTGGCAGCGCCGTTGATGTCCGGTCCCGTTAAGCTTTTTTAAAACAACATTTACACCCACAAGGGTTTGCGATTTGAATAAAAAGGAAATCGATTTTCAAATTTTCTCGTAATTTTTCAGCGTTTGAATTATGATTATTTTAGGGCTGATTTGTGTCCAGGTTATATGTATTATGCTGTGGTTAGGTTTTTTTCAAATGACAATTTAATGAGCAAAGACTTATCCAGTGTAGATAAAAGGAAATGGAAATGTCAAAGCAGGTACCAGCATTCGGATTTCGATCCAACCTGATCATGCGTCAGAAATAGAAAGCAGCCAAGACCAGTCTTAAATTATTCAGTTTAGATAAAATGTTTTGATTTGCTATATAGGCTTCTTAAATGTAGCCTGCGTCATATTAATGTACTTGCTTTTGAAAATGTTTCTTCTTTTTTCAGGCTATAAACTTTGCTTATGTTTGGATCATTTGCCTTTCGGTCAGACTTGGTGTGCCAGTAGTTGTTGTACTGCAGGTTACTACCAGGTGGCAAGGCTTTATGGTTCAGTCTCCAAGCTATGCTTCTACGAAGCTATGCTTGCCCGTTAGGTAGTACCATGGGTATTTTGATTCGACAAGTGGGTTGTCAAATTTCAAAATGAGACTGTATCCAGTGGTCCATCATATCCTGTGATGTATAATTAATATTCAGGTACAGGTAAGCTATTTGCTATCTTCTGATAGCTCTATATATGTACATGGCCTGGACATTACTTTTTCACAGAATATTTATTCCAGGGCAGACCGGTTCCTGTGGCAACATAAGAAGGCGAGATATTTGGTATCTTCTTATGACGCTTGTATTACATTAATAGAGATACATAAATCAAGCCTCTAAAAGTATGCAGAATTTGTAACAATTTTACTTTCATTCATTTTGGTGTCAATGTAACTCGCCAATATCGAATTTGCGTCATTGTTCAATGGCGCAGGGACCAATATCAAATTTGATGTCGGCGCGCCCGTTGGTCAATGGTGCAAACCAAATAATGAATTTGATATCAGTGTGCCCATTGGCTAATGGCACAGGGGACCAATATCAAATTTGATATCGGCAAGCCCATTGGTCAATGGCGCAAGCCAAATAATGAATTTGATATCAGTGTGCCCATTGGCCAATGGCACAGGGGACCAATATCAAATTTGATATCCGCTTGCCCATTGGCCAACAGCGCAGAGGACCAATATCAAATTTGATATTGGCGCGCCCGTTGGCCAACGGCGCAGGGGACAATATCAAAATTGATGTATTTGGAACGAGATGAAACTGTATCAAAGTACATAAATTTCTGTTTCTAATCGAACCTTATTAATGGCTGGCGAACACAATACATAACTAACTAAATAAATAAAATGCCATTATTCTTAAATTTGAATAATTTAGTAACACAATTCCGTATAACCATGAAATCAAATAGCGCAATAGCACACAATGTTATATACTATTAAAAGGTGCACATTAACACCAAAATGCTTGGAAATAACATTGCTATCAATGATGTTTTGACCGTAGTGAACTTATCTAGAACAAATTGTTCCATGTGAATAAGTAATATGATTTTCAGACCGACATGAGTACTTGTCAAAATTGACTGAGTAGATTTAGTGGTGCCATGCTTAATTCTAAGAGCCACAATGATTTTCAAAGGTGTATGCAACTTGGACATCGATGTCGCTGCTATGTATTCTTTTGTTTCCATATTTTTATTGAAAGTGAAACCAAGTTCGTATTCACTTCTAACAACTTTGGAACCTTCTGTAACTTTCGTCCACCGCCACTGCGATACAACATTGTGTAACACCTGAGTAAACACGAACATGCAATCAGAAACTTGTGTAATTTGACATTGGTTCCCTGTGCCATTGGCAAACGGGCGCGCCAATCTGAAATTCGATATTGGTTCCCTGCGCCGTTGGCCAAGGGGTGTGCCGATATCAAATTCGATATTGGTCCCCCACGCCGATATCAAGTTCGATATTGGTCCCCTGCACCTTTGGCCCACGGGCGCACCAATATCAAATTAGATATTGGTCTCTGCGTCGTTGGCCAATGGCGCAAATTTGATATTGGCACGTGACATAAATATGCAGATTTCATTTCCCAATAGTACCGCTTATGGGATTGTTTCAAAACTCATTACACATCATGATCATCTAGTGAAACGGTTGAACCATGTTCGTTCAAAGGAACTTGATTGGCCAAGTGCTTTGGTTGTCATTTTTATTGATTTAATTCTCCTCTCGAACCACTTAGGTGATTGGGCCGAAATTTGGGAAATATGATTAGGGCCTAAGGGCCATTCAAATTTGTTCAAGCGAAGTTGGTATGTTAAAAAACATGGCTGCCATTGACCAATCTGAATTTAGTGTTTTGGCATCAATATTTTATTTTTAGCCCAGCATGGCCAAGTGAGCTTATGCCATGGCGACCTTCAGTCATCCACCCGTCCATCCATCAACTTTTACTTTAAAACGCTAGTCATTAACCGCTTTGTTGATTTCAAACTAATTTGGATGTAGGCTTCAGAAATTGTATACAGAATTTTGATTGGTCAATTTTTTGGGTAAAAATGAGATTTTCTGAAAAATTTACCGTTAATTGTCAAAATGCTACTCCTCATTAACTGCTTGGCGGATTTCGACCTAATTTGGCTAGAAGGTCCCTATGGGTCTAGTAGGCTTCAGAACATGTATACAGAATTTTCATTGGTCAATCTTTTGGACCAAAATGTTAGGTTTTATGAAAAATTTACCAGAAATTGTCAAAATGCTACTCCTCATTAACCGCTTTATGGATTTGAACCCTAGTTGGCTGGAGAGACTTTATGGGGTAGACTCTAGAACTTCGGTTCAGAATTTTGTTTGCTAAATTTTTTAGGTGATTATCTTAGCCGAAATTGTCAAAACGTATCTCCTTAACCTGTCGGGGATTTTGCAAAATTTGGTTGGAAAGATTCTATAGTGGTGGTAGGCTCTAAAGCTTATATTCAGAATTTTTTTTCTTTTTTCCGAAACCATTTAAAGTGCTACTCTTTAATTAATGGCCTGATTTCAATGAAACTTGGGTGGAATGATCCTATGGCAGTAGGCTTTAACATATCAACCAAGAAAGTTGATTGGTCAATTTCTGTGGTGGTCATCTTGGATTTTTCGAACATTACCGGTATCATTTCTATTTAAATGCAAATGGTGCAAATGCTAGTCCAGGTGAGCATCACAGGCCCTTGAGCCTCTTGTTAGCTCACCACACCAGAATAGACAAGTGAGGTTTAACCCTTTAGCCCTTAAATTTTTTCAAGAAAATTTGTACCTTCTCATAGAAAATGTCCATTTGCAGACCAACAGATTATTTTTGAAAATTTATCACTGAAATGACTGGCTCGGTCATTCCAGTTATAAATTTTCAAAAACAGTCTTCTTTTGGTCTGCAAATAGACATTTCTCAAGACCACCGCAGAAGCAATTTTTGGCCGATATAAGTGTTAAAGGGTTAAGACACTTCTCAAGAACCACCTGGCCAATTTTAATTATATTTGGCAGGAACCATCCGTCGGGCATAGAGATCCAAATTTGTTCTTTTTGGTCAATCTTTTTTTGATTTTCAAAAGTTTCCCTAAAATTATATCAAAGATTTATATACAGAAATCTCACTGGCCAGTGTTCCAGGTGAACAATTCAGGCACCTTGTGCCTCGTGTGTAGGTTTGCGCAATCATTGATTTGAATGATCACAATCAATTATTTAAGAATAATCGTGATTACTTGATTAATCAGTATGAACACAAATTATCAAGACATAACAATAAAAGCATATACACGACGAAATTATACAATGCTGTTTTGAAATTTCCATTTACAGGCCAAGAAAACTACTTTTGAAAATGTATTACTGGAATGACTGGCTCGATTCTTGCAATACATTTTCAACAGTCCTCTCTTCGCCGCCAATTGGACAGACATTCACCGAGCAAAATTTCAATTTTCTTAACTTATCCCATTAAAGAGTAATTAAAAGGTAGATTTTGAAATATTTACGCAGTAGAAATTATTCACGATTATTTAATTTTTAATTATATAAATTCACAACTAACAAAAATAATCGTGATTTTCGATTTAATCACGTAGTCGCCCAAGCCTACTCTTGTGTTCTTACATGTGGGAATATTTGGTATATATATATATATATATATATATATATATATATGTGTGTGTGTGTGTGCGTGTGTGTGTGTGTGTGTGTATTTCTAATCACTTCTTGTATTCTATGCCTTTTCACTTGCAGAACTGATGCTGGAAAACAGCCTTCATTGACCATGACAAACATAGTACACTCGCTGAATGTGTCATTCTCTAGCATTGTACATGACAGAATAGCATATAACTTCACTCAGTCAAACGCAGACACTCCGGCATCTAAGTCGAAAACTGTAAATAATGCCTCCTCTACAACCATAACAACCGACAAAGTGTTGACTACAGAGCAGACAAACACTAGAAATTCTATGACACCAAAGCCAGATATACCCATACATGTACATGTATCACCGATGAATTCTGATACCCCATTGCCAAATATGATTACAAAGAGTGAACCCAACTCAGAAGTATTAAGCAGCATGGTTCTGGAGGAGGAAGAACAGCTCATTTCTGGGTCAGAGAGATTATGTCAGAAAAATCCTGTGTCAAAGCCTCACGAGATTGTTGGGACTATTCAGCCATCCATGCTAAATAGTAATAATCCCGCTTCCAATATACAAACTGTGCAGACATCTGATGAGAAGGATTTAACCAATATATCAAGTGACATTAATCAGATATCTTCTTGGTTGCCATCCGATAAGAAGGATAATGCTTCATCTGGTAAGGCATTTTATGCTTCACCAAGAGTGTCAAGTGACATTCAACAAGGATATTCTGGTTTGACCTCAGCTAAATCGACATTTAGCGATAATAATCTGATATTTTCAAGTTTGACCTTTGAAAAGAGTTGTTATGCTTCAGACAAAGCATTAGGCAAGAGTGGACAGATGGAAAGGCAGAGTATTAATTCAAGTTCTACACTACCCAAAGTGCTGAGTGAAGGCGCTCATATATCTCCAAATGGGCACTGTGTAATAGATAGAGGTGTTTTAAGGTTACCAGTGGGATACCATGGTGAAAGTCTGGTGGAGTTAGCAGAGACTACTGACAATAATGAGTCTGATGTTCTGCTGCCGTTGTTATCCTCACCAGAAACACGCGCCAGTAAAGTGAAGAATAGAACATTTTCGCTGGATACTTCTGTTGTGGACTTGCCGTACATAGTCCTCCATGGCATCATCCTTAGGCTTAGTATTCTCAAGCCTTTCCAACGTGACTGGAGAAGCATCGCTTGTATGTATGATTCTTTATGTAGTTTGTACTAATGTGTATGCTGCTGCTGTTGTATTGTTAACTGAAACATTAATTCAGGTATCAGGGGGATGATAACTGAGAGGGGGATGATAACTGGGAGGGGGATAATAACTGAGAGGGGGATGATAATTGGGAGGGGGAAAATAACTGAGAGGGGGGTGATAACTGGGAGGGGCCATGGTAACTGGGAGGAGGATGATAACTGCGAGGGGGATGATAACTGGGAGGGGGGATGATAACTGGTAGCAGGGATAATAACTGGTAGCAGGGATGATAACTGCGAGGGGAATGATAACTGGGAGGGGGGATGATAACTGCGAGGGGGATGATAACTGGGAGGGGAGATGTTAACTGGGAGGGGAGATGTTAACTGGGAGGGGGTTGATAACTGGAGAGGGGATGATAACTAGGAGGGGAAATGATAACTGGGAAGGGGTGATAACTGGGAGGGTGGGTGGGTTGAAAAGTGGGAGGGGGGATGATAACTGGGAGGGGGATAACTGGGAGGGGGATGATAACTGGGAGGGGGGGATGATAACTGGAAGGGGGGGTTAAATTTCTGGGAGGGAGGATGATAACTGGGAGGGGGTGATAACTTGGAGGGGTATGATAACTGGAGGGGTGGGGTGATAACTGGGAGTGGGTTATAACTGGGAGGTGGGGTAACTGGAAGGGGTATGATAACTGGAGGGGTTGTGATAACTGGGTGGGGAGATGATAACTGGAAGGAGGATGATTACTCGAGGGGGATGATAACTATGAGGGGAGATGATAACTGGGAAGGGGTGATAACTGGGAGGGGGGATGATAACTGGGAGGGGGATGATAACTGGTAGCAGGGATGATAACTGCAAGGGGGATGATAACTGGGAGGTGGATCATAACTGGGAGGGGGGATGATAACTGGGAGGGGGATGATAACTGGTAGCAGGGATGATAACTGGTAGCAGGGATGATAACTGCGAGGGGAATGATAACGGGGAGGGGGGATGATAACTGCGAGGGGGATGATAACTGGGAGGGGAGATCTTAACTGGGAGGGGGGTGATAACTGGGTAGGGGATGATAACTAGGAGGGGAGATGATAACTGGGAAGGGGTGATAACTGGGAGGGGGGTGGGTTGAAAAGTGGGAGGGGGGATGATAACTGGGAGGGGAGATGATAACTGGGAGGGGGATGATAACTGGGAGGGGGGATGATAGCTGGGAGGAGGGTGATAACTGGGAGGGGTATGATAACTGGAGGGGTGATAACTGGGAGGGGTTATAACTGGGAGGGGTGATAACTGGAGGGGTTGTGATAACTGGGTGGGGAGATGATAACTGGAAGGGGGATGATTACTGGATGGGGGATGATAACTAGGAGGGGAGATGATAACTGGGAAGGGGTGATAACTGGGAGGGGGGTGTTGAAAGGTCGGAGGGGGGATGATAACTGGGAGGGGGATGATAACTGGGAGGTGGGCGGGGGATGATAACTGGGAGGGTGGTGATAACTGGGAGGGGGGGGATAACTGGGAGGGGAGATGATAACTGGGGTGGGGTGATAACTGGGAGGGGATGATAACTGGGGGGAGGGATGATAACCGGGTGGGGGGTGATAACTGGAGGGGGGTGATAACTTGGAGTGGGTGCTAACTGGGAGGGTAGATGATAACTGGGAGGGGGGATGATACTGGGAGGGGGTTGATAACTGGGAAGGGTGATAACTGGGAGGGGGTAGGGGTTGAAAGGTGGGAGGGGAGATGATAACTGGGATGATAACTGGGAGAGAGATGATAACTGGGAAGGGGATGATAACTGGGTGAGGGGATAATAACTGGGAGGGGGGATGATAACTGGGAAAGAGATGATAATTGGGAGGGAGGTGATAACTGGGAGGGGGATGATAACTGGGAGGGGGGATGATAACTGGGAGGGGGTGATAACTGGTAGGGGGGATAATAACTGGGAGGGGGATGATAACTAGGAGAGAGATGATAATTGGGAGGGAGGTGATAACTGGGAGGGGGGGGGATGATAACTGGGAGGGGGATGATAACTGGGAGAGAGATGATAATTGGGAGGGGGATGATAACTAGGAGAGAGATGATAATTGGGAGGGAGGTGATAACTGGGAGAGGGGTGATAACTGGGAGGGGGATGATAACTGGGAGGGGGGATAATAACTGGGAGGGGGATGATAACTGGGAGAGAGATGATAATTCTGAGGGGAGATGATAACTGGGAGGGGGATGATAACTGGGAGGGGGGATAATAACTGGGAGGGGGGATGGTAACTGGGAGAGAGATGATAATTGGGAGGGGCGTAATAACTGGGAGAGGGATGATAACTGAGAGGGGGATAATAACTGGGAGGGAGGATGATAACTGGGAGAGAGATGATAACTGGGATCGAGGTGATAACTGGGAGAGGGATTATAACTGGGAGAGGGGATAATAACTGGGAGGGGGGATGATAACTGGGAGGGGGATGATAATTGGGAGGGGGCTGATAACTGGGAGGGGGGATAATAACTTGGAGGGGGGATGATAACTGGGAGAGAGATGATAATTCTGAGGGGAGATGATAACTGGGAGGGGGATGATAACTGGGAGAGGGGATAATAACTGGGAGGGGGGATGGTAACTGGGAGAGAGATGATAATTGGGAGGGGGGTGATAACTGGGAGAGGGATGATAACTGGGAGGGGATGATAATTGGGAGGAGGTGATAATTGGGAGGGGGGTGATAACTGGGAGGGGGGAATGATAAAAAGGGAGGGGGGGTGGAGAAATAGGCATATAAGTTGAAAAATATACACCAATATTCAGACATGTATTGCCGAAACCATGCATATTTTCCATTACTTGTAGCTCACATTTTTATATCCAGCCACCATATGAATTAATAGGAAAAATTTGATGATTTTTACCTTTGGACAGACAGACAAACAAACATATGGCAAGGCAGCCAAGACAGACCGACAGACAAACAGACAGACATGTAGGCAGGCAGACTGCAATTCTCTCAAATGTTGTTCTTTGGTGGTATGAGTACATTTAGATAGATTAATCTGTGTTTATCACGTTTGTTTACTTTGTTTACTAAAAAAGGTTACCTGGAAAAAACTGGTGAGGAGGTAGAATTGTACGAGACGGCAGCAAATCCTGCCAAGGAGATACTTATTGACTGGGCACGCTCAGATCAGGGAACACTAGGAGGCCTGATTAAAATGCTTCAGCAGCCAGAGGTGGATCGACAGGACATAATTGAATTCATAAGAACTACTATTAATTTCAAGTAACTAAGCTCAGGAATTGTGTATAGTAAATAGTCATCTTAAAACCCTTACCACTCTGGTCTCAAAACTTTTAATTTTCAAATTAAATTAAAATATGAACTGGTGTTCATTTTTCAACAAATTGGGTGGGAGATGGTGCTGTCGTAGACAGCAACATCTTCCAGCAAAATTGTTGAAAAATGTTCACCAGTTTCTTTGATATTGACCCAGTAAAAGATAGAATATTGACATCAGAGTGCTAAGGATTAATGCTTTTTTATACTGAATAGCTAAACAGCATTATTTGAACCTTTTATTGGTCACATCAGTTAAAATGACTCATGAAAATAGTCTTGCATGATTATGCAAATTTTATAATCATGATTATTTTGATCATTTTAGATAAATATTGTGATTATTCGATTACAGCGTAGATGTAGTGTTTGGGTGGATTGATAACTTTAAGGTATAAAGCTTTCAAATCGCTAGAATTGGCAATACCTGAAAAGAATTACAAACTTCACTTTAAATGAGAACTGCTAACATGGCACTAAAAACATGAAAATTGGCATCGGTGACCAGACCACTAAAAACGTCTCCAGTCTAATTTCCAGATTAGTAATAGCCATTTAGAAATCAGGATTAATATGCTATTATAAACATTAGAATACGATTTCTGAACACAAAATCTGTACAATCTGGCGAGACCCGAATGTGCCAAGAGAAATTAGAACCCAAATAGGTGTGGCTCAGTGGTTTCTATAAGTGTAGCGTAGTGGTCTACTAAAGCTGCATATTTGTTTAACCAGCTTGTCTACATTTTGGTCAAACATAGATGATTTTAACTTAAATAATTACAACAAATCTGCACTATGCAATATTGTATGTCTAGCAAAAGTGTTTACATGTAGTTTCAATAACGTTCTGGCCAAATTATTTTTGCTTCGGGCATGTCTGGGCGAAATGGCACAGGGTTGAATGCCCCGAAAACATAGTTTGGAGAAAAGAAATGATGGCGTATTTCAACATTTGGATTTTTTCCTTCATCAAAAGAAGTCACAAAATAAGTAATAAAGATGTAATGCAGTATTTACAGCCATTGTTCACATTCACCTGGGTTAGTATCACAGGAAAATGTAAGCCAAATTTACATTTCAAATCAACTGGCTTGGAGATTGAAAATCTTTGATTGTTTAGTTTTGTGATCATCCATGGTCATATTTATTTTAATAATCACAATTAATTGAATAATTGTGAAATGCCTATCTGAAAATGGCATCCGAGACTTGGGTAGAATGTTAATGTTTCTCAAAATGACACGATGGCTTTGATGTGTGCGAAAAAACTGAACCAAGTTTGTTCAAGAGAACATCTGGTTCTCTGGTCAAATGCTTCGCCGGCCATCTTCGGTGGCAGTTTTCACAAAAACAACTCCAGAACTGCTGAATGGATTGGGCCGATATTTAGGAAAATATGATTAGGGACTAAGGGCCATTAAAGTTTGTTTAAGGAAAGTTGATGCATCAAAAAACATGGTCACTGGGGGTCCAAATAAAAATATAGCGTGTTTGGCAGGCATTTTAGAATTTTTTTATTTGATAGATTTTGAAGCAGAAATTTGATTTATAGATGGTTTGGCTATTCTGATTTCAAATTTTCCATTTTCGAAACTGTATGATAAACGGTTTGGCAGCCATCTTAGGTCTTTTCCCCGCCAGAAACTCATACTAAAGCAATGGGGAATTTTTAATGAATCACTGGGCCAATTACAAGTATATTTGGCATTCGTAAGGCATAGAGATCCAGGTTTGTTCAAACGAACCTGATCGGCCAATTTGGCCAATGGCCATCTTGGATGTTGGCCGATCTTTAAAAATCATCTCCGAAACCGCTTGGGGGATCGATTCAAAACTCATGAAATATCAACTAGGGCAAGAGCTGATCCAAGTTTATTCAAGGGAATTTGATTGGCCAAATAGTTTGGCGGACATCTTAGATGACTTAGTTTTCGCGAAAACGACTACAGAACCGCTGAACCGATCAGACCAAAATTTGGCAGATATGGTTAGGCAATAAGGGCCATTAAATCTTGTTCAAGGGATGTTTATACGTAAAAAAAACATGGCCGCTATGTAACAATCAAAATGTAGCGTGTTTCGGGGCCATATTGGATTTTTTTATTTGATGGCTTTTGAACCCGAAATTGTTTTTGTGTTTTTGGGTATGCTGATTTCAAATTTCCAGTTTCGAAACTGTCGGATAAATGGGTTGGTGGCCATCTTGGATCTTTTCCCGCCAAAAACTCCCATAATAAAACAATGGAAATTTTAAATGTCTTCTCGAGAACTAATGGTCTGATTTCAATTATATTTCACTGGACGCATCCTTATGTTCTTAGAGTTTGTTCAAAGGAAGCCAATCGCCGTGAATCAATCAAAACTTAGCGTGTTTAGTGGCCATCTTGGATTTTCTGAAAGTTTCTGAGAAAATCCTTTAATTAGTTATTAACCACTGGTCCAATTTTAATTTTAAAAGCATGTCTAACCCTTACCACTCTGTTGTCAATATTCTATCTTTTACTGTGTCAATAGCAAAGAAACTTGTACATTTTTCAACAATTTTGACGGCACCATCTTCCACCAAATTAGTTGAAAAATTAACACCAGTTCATCTTTTAATTCAATTATAAAATCAAAAATTTTGACCGGAGTGGTAAGGGCTAAACCTTCATGCAAATTAGATTTTGCCAGTGGCCATCTCGTTTTGTTCTGTTGTGACAGTGAGCAATAATTCCCAGTGAGCGATACAGGGGGTCCTCTATTGTAAACAACAATATTTTCATTTCGGTATGATAATTCAGGTTGATTATCATAGCTTCCTGTGTTGATCAACCTTGCTAGAGGAACAAGTATTTATTTTAATCGCTACTCAGAATTTGTATTAGTCAGTCTATCAGTTAAATTTGTGACACTTGGCAAAGCTGCCTATGTCGCAACTTGTTTCGTTTATGACTCACAACTAGTATAACTCTATCAGTAAGTCAGTTGGCGGAGTGGTCTGTAAAATTGTTGACATTTTTGGCAAAGCCGACTATATTGCAACTTTATTGACATATCTGCCCTAATAGGGACATTTTTGTAGAGGAAATACAGAGATACATTTGGCCTTCCAAGCAAAAATATTGATGAGGCAATTTGAAATGGCGGCTCTAAGCCGCTTCAAATTTTGATCTGTTAGATAAAGAAATATGTCACTATGTTACAATTCTTATGACTTGCTAATGTTTTTTCAAATTCATTTCTGGTTAATACATCATTTAACCAAATAAAACAGCAATATTATTACTAGTCTATTTAAATAAAGCCCATTAACCCTTTAACACTCATATCAGCCAAAAATGGATTCTGCAATGGGTTTTGAGAAATGTCCATTTTCAGACAGAGAAGACTATTTTTGAAAATTTACCACTGAAATGACTGGCTCGATAACCGAGCCAGTAATTCCAGTGGTCAATTTTGAAAAATAGTCTTCTTGGTCTGCAAATGACCATTTTCTTGGATAAATCAAGGATTAAAGGTTTAAATAGGTGTACATGATTGGTTTCTAAACACCTGCTAGGAGGCGGAGACTTGCCTACTTTATGGCTTGCAAGATAAGTAGCTATGAATGAGTTATTGTATTACTATTAGCACCAATCTGTTCAGGTCAATGTAATGTTCTGTTGTCAGAATTGCTAATTTATGATGCATTTTAGTAATAATATAGACAATAATATGAGGTCTTAAAATTTTTATGTTCTCGTTCATTGATGCCTTACTCTGCCGCCCATGGCATTACCTTATATGAGTTCAATAGTCCAATAAAGTAGTAAGGATGCTGTGTAATGGATAAACAGCTGGATTCTGCTCTAAAATCTGCTTTAGGCCTAAGTATTGTATGTAGCACCACTTCCATGATCAACGCGATTCCGATATAGAGCCTAATGAATAACAACCAATTCACTGGACGTAAGTCAAGATACAGTAACTTGATTACAGCATAGAACTTACTGTTAAATGTAACGTATGAAATAAACATCTTATGACATGCTTAGGTGCATATTTGCACTCTTATTTCGTCTGGTATTCTATTCCATTTTCAATATTCAATGTCGTGCTTCGCACTCAGGCCAATATTGGCACTGATATTGAATACTGGGCAAAACAATCGTGCAATTATGCAACTAAGCATGTAATAGCGTCTATACATGCATAGTACACTCGCATGTGTATAATGTCAAGGTCACTTGGACTTAACATAGAGTTTTTGTTTCCACTCATTCCGGCAAATGGAATTTAATAATGAATGTCTTGTATGAAATCATCTCGTTGTCGTTTTCAGATTTTATTATCTTGCCATTAAATGCACATTTAACACTTTCATGGTCAAATTTGTTCAAGGAAATTCAAATATCTTATTATTGAATGTCCATTTACAGGCCAAGAGAATAGTATTTTTGAAAATTTTTCACTGGAATGGCTGGCTCGATTAATGAGCCAGTCATTCCAGTGGTAAATTTTCAAAAATTCTATTCTCTTGGCCTGTAAATGGACATTCCACAGGACCATAACAGAGGATGTTTTTGGTCGGCATGACCATTATAGAGTTAATATAACAATAACTTTGTTTTAGTCAATTGAGAGAGAGAGAGAGAGAGAGAGAGAGAGAGAGAGAGAGAAGAGAGAGAAGAGAGAGAGAGAGAGAGAGAGAGAGAGAGAGCTCAAGTGATCATAATGCGCAAACAGCACAGTGTTATTACTAGTATTATTTTTGTATTATAACACTGTCTTCTGTATACCTCTGTGATATAATCAGGTGTAATATAGTGTCCATAACACATGTAATGGATCTTTGCTCAGCCACTTTTAACAATTTAAAAATAGCAAGCCAGTCTATATAGCATCAAAAACTACATAGCATAATTAAGCCGGTCAGTAGTCCCAGGCTGTTATATAATTATATAGTATTTGAGCCTGCTGGTAATATCAGATATGAGGTTGTGATTGAGTAGTTTAGCCTACCAATGATATCAAACATGAGGTTGTTATTGAGTACTTTAGCCTGCCAGTAGTGTCCAAGACAGGCTAGTATAGAGTGTGTTAATCCTTTAATTCTCAAATTTTCTCAAGAAAATTTCAAATTACTCATAGAAAATGTCAATTTTCCTGGCCAAGAGAAGACTATTTTTGAAAATTTAAAAAGGTTATCGAGCCAGTCATTCCAGTGATAAATTTCCAAAAATTGTCTTCTCTTGGTCTGCAAATGGATATTTATGAAGACCACTACAAAAGCCATTTTTGGCCGGCTTGAGTGCTAAAGAACTAAAACTTTAATTGTCAAACCAACCAAAAATGGCTTGAATATCAATTTGTAGGCAAGAGAAAACCTTTTTTTTTGCAAATTTATGACGAATGACTGGCTCAATAACAGCCATCCAGTCATTCTATTAATAAATTTGCAAAAATCGTTCTCTCGTGTCCTGCAAATGTCCATTGATCAATCACTGATTTAGATTTTCCATTTAAGTGTTAACATACTAGGTCAAGTTCGATTCGCTAACCATAGTTAACTATAGTTAATTAGACACCACACGAACTTAAGATAGTTAACTAACTATTGTCGACCGAGCATCCGAGCTTGCTCATATATGTTTAGGTCATAATTTGCGTAAATTTTCAAAATGGCGACACCCGTCCCTTGCCATGGTTAAATGCACATAAACATGTAAATCTTTTCCTAAGCTATGTAAGTTTGATGAAATTATGTTGTCCTAGGTAAATCAACATTCCCAAGACCTAGTCCCTTCCCACTTTATCGCCTATTGTCGATTCTTGACATTTTTGTACCCCCATCAAAACAAACAGCAGGAACGGTTAACCGAGACTGATACCCAGCTGCAAATACTCTGCAATGGTAATTCAATAGGGAATCGGATACCAATTAAGAATTGTTAATTATCCATCATTCGATTCACATAGCCAATGCACATGATCAGTATACAAACTGACTATTTTTAGTGAATCAGCCTTGACCCGAGTGAGAGTAGAGGGATATCATTATGTAGAGTACAGTAAATCCTGACATAACCCTTGAACACTCAAGCTAGTCTAAAATGACTTCTGTCGTGGTCTTCATGAAATGCCCTTTTGCAGACCAAGAAACAACTATTTATGAAAATTTACCACTGGACTAGCTGGCTCGATAACCAAGCCAGTAATTCCAGTGATAAATTTTCAAAAATAATCTCTTGTACTGCAAATGAACATTTAACATGAGAAAATTAAATTTACTTGAACAAATCTCAGGACCTGTTCAATGACAAATCTCTGAAAAATTCAATTCTATATAGCATATTCTGTTGAATATATTGAGATTAATATGACTAGAAGCCATTGCTGTTTAAGCCAGCAATGGCTTTTAATCAGATGAATTTCAAAATATTCAACTTTTCTGTTTGTTTGCCCTGAGATTGAAATACAGAGAATTTATCGTTGAAAATGTTAATTCAATACAGGTGACATTTGAAGAATGACATGTCTCAAAGAACCGCCATGTGTTGGGGCCAAAGGAGAGATGGCCTCTCAATCAGGTTTCTACAGCACATCTCGCTGTCATGATTGTATTTGAGTCTTCTTCTTGTTCACGAATAACCCTCACATGTTAACACTTTGATGCTCAAAATTTATCAATATTCAAGAAAACTGTTTTGCTTAACCATTTAATGCTCGAATTTGTTCAAGAAAATTTACATTTGTTTCATAGAAAATTTACATTTTCAGACCTAGAGAAGACTATTTTTAGATTTTACCGCTGGAATGACTGGCTTGGTTATCGAGCCAGTCATTCGAGTTGTAAATTTTCAAAAATAGTGTTCTCTTCGTCTGCAAATGGACATTGCTCAAGACGACTACAGAACGTTTTAGCCAGTTTGAGTGTTAAAGGATTTAATGAATGACCATTTCCAGGCAAAAGAATATTTTTTTTAAAATCTACTACTGGAAAGACCGGTTCATTTATTGAGTCAGTCATTCCAGTGGTAAATTTAAAAAAAAAAATTCTGGTCTTGGTCTGCAAATTGGTATTTATCACGACCACTGCCAGTTTTGGTCGATTTGGTCATTAAATGGTTAAAACGCTTAATATAGTATTATTAAGCCATAGAGCCAGCTTTAGTAATCCCCTACTGGTAAAACCGGGGGCACTATAGGTTTGCACTCCGTGTGTCCATCTGTCCGTCCGTCTGTCGCAGTTGGTTTTCCGCACTTTCTTTCGCAGTCCTTCAAGGTATTCAACTGAGAATTGGTTTATTGCTTTGTTATGAGAAGTTACAGACCAAATTCGAGTTTCAGACGTATACGTCAATTTTTGATGGAGTTATGCCCCCTTTCGAGTTAAGAAAAACGAAAAATATCAGCTTTCCGCACTTTTTATCGAACTCCTTAAAGATATTTAAGCGAAAATCGATGCGTCGCTTTAGTGTAAGGAGTTACAGAGCAAGTTCGAGTTTCAGATATTTTTGTCCATTTTTATGGAGTTATGCCCCCTTTTGTCTTATGCAATACGAAAAATATTAGTTTTCCACACTTTTTCGCAGTCTCAAGATATTATAGTGAGAACTGCTACATTGCTTTGTTATGAGAAGTTACAGCCCATGTTGGAGTTTCAGGCATATGCGTAAATTTTTGATAGAGTTATGCCCCCTTTGTCTTAAGAAATACGAAAAATATCAGCTTTCCGCACCTTTTTTCGCACTCCGTCAAGATATTTAAGCGAAAATCGGTGCATTGCTTTAGTATAAGGAGTTACAGAGCAAGTTCGAGTTTCAGAAATTTTTGTCAACTTTTCATGGAGTTATGCCCCCTTTCGACTTATGAAATACAAAAAATATTAGTTTTCCGCACCTTTTTTCGCAGTCTCAAGATATTATGCTGAAAATTGCTACATAGCTTTTTTATGAGAAGTTACAGACCAAGTTAGAGTTTCAGGTGTATGCGTAAATCTTTGATGGAGTTATGCCCCCTTTCGACTTAGGAAATATGAAAAATATCAGCTTTCCGCACTTTTTTCGCACTACTTCAGGATATTTAAGGGAAAATCAGTTCCATCTCTTAAGTATAAGGGGTTACAGAGCAAGTTCGAGTTTCAGACATTTTCGTCAATTTTTCATTGAGTTATGCCCCATTTCGACTTATGAAATACAAAATATATTATCTTTCCGCACTTTTTTCGCAGTCTTTCAAGATATTATACTGAGAACTGCTACATTGCTTTGTTATGAGAAGTTACAGACCAAGTTGGAGTTTTAGGCATATGCGTAAACCTTTGATGGAGTTATGCCTCCTTTCAACTTATGAAATACAAACATATCAGCTTTCAAGACTTTTTCCTTCTCCTTCACCATATATAACTGAGACTTGGTTTATTGCTATGTTATGAGAAGTTACAGATCAAGTTCGAGCTTCAGCTGCTTTTGACAATTTTTAATGAAATTTTTGACTGTCAATCTCTAAAGATTTATATCACCAGATAGGGGACATGTATTGCAAATGCTTGTTAATAATTATAATAGTTTTAATGTTTTGATATAAATATTGTTATTGTTATTAATAAATAATTGTTATGACCTTAATGGCAGCCATGCATATTACATTGCACAGAACAAATAAAGGATAGGGGTGCGTGGTGTTGTCTTAAAAAATATCTGCATGCATAGTGTTACAAAAATCATGATATATATCACATAAGGCAGCCACAGCTTCCAGTAAATTATTCACGATCTTCCAATCATCTCACATTAGCATTGTTAGCTCACCTGGCCAGAATGGCCAAGTGAGCTTATGCCCTGGCAACCGTCCGGCGTCCGTCCATCCGTCCGTCTGTCCATCCATCAACTTTTTCCTTTAAACGACTTCTTCTCAAGAACCACTAGGCCGATATCAATTATCTTTGGCAGGAAGTATCCTTAGGGCATAGGGATCCGAGTTTGTTCAAACGAAGCCGATCGGCCAATTTGGATTTTGGCCGATTTTAGGAAATGTCTTTAAAAATCTTCTTCACCGAAACCGCTTGGTGGATCGAAGCAAATCCCATGAAATATGATCTAGGGCAAGAGCTGAACCAAGTTTGTTCAAGGGAACTTGATTGGACAAATGGTTCAGCGGCCATTTTGGTTGACATAGTTTTAGCGAAAACGACTTCTTCTCCAGAAGGGATCAGGCCGAAATTTGGCAGATATGATTAGGGACTAAAGGCCATTAAAGTTTGTTCAAGAGAAGTTAATCCGTCAAAAAACATGGTGCAGTCGGCCAATCAAATTACAGCATGTTTGGTGGCCATATTGGATTTTTTTATTTGATGGATTTTGAGGCTGAAATTGGTTTTATATAGGTTTTTTTGGTATTCTGATCACAAATTTGCAATTTTCAAAGCTGTCGGATAAACGGTTTGGTGGCCATCTTGGATCATTTTCCCGCCAAAATCTCCCATACTAAAGCAATGGGAAATTTAAAATGTCTACTTTTCGAGAACTTATGGGACGATTTCAATTATATTTGGCAGGAAGCATCCTTAGGTTGTAGAGATTCAAATTTGTTTAAACGAAGCCGATCGGCCAATTTGGCCGGTGGCCATCTTGATTTTTGGCCGATTTTTTGAAACGTCTCAAAATCTTCTCTGAAACCACTTGGTGGATTGAAACAGACCCCATGAAATATGATCTAGGGTAAGAGCTGAACCAAGTTTGTTCAAGGGAACTTGATTGGTCAAATGGTTCGGCGGCCATTTTGGTTGACCTAGTTTTAGCCAAAACAGATTCTCCAGAACCGCTGAAGGGATCAAAATTTGGCAGATCTAATTAGATTAGGGATTAAGGGCCATTAAACTTTATTCAAGGGAAGTTGATCCGTTAAAAAAACATGGCCGCAGTGGGCCAATCAAAATACAGCATGTTTGGCGGCCATTTTGGGTTTTTTTATTTGATGGATTTTGAAGCAGAAATTTGTTTAGTACAGGGTTATGAGTATGCTGATTTCAACCATGCCATTTCTGAATCTATCAGATAAATGGCTTGGCAGCATGTAATAAAATTGGCATTTAGTACAGGTGGTCTTTATAGCATGTTTAACTGCATTCTAAAACCCTTGTAATCATTTGACAGAGTGACCAAACTCACTTAGCAGCAGTTGTTCACTAGTTCAAAATAATAATTTGACTGAAAGTCATTGCTGCCTTAGAATGCAACAACTTTCTGTCAAATAAATATCAAAATATTCAAAGTCATATATGTCAGCATACACAATACATATCTTAGATATTTAGCCAGCATAGGAAAACATTTAATCTTGTAATTTAAAACCACAACTCCAATTCTCAGGATTGAAATGAAATTAATACCATGTGAGGTAGTGAGCTGATGAAGTGTACCATATTCACATACTGATTCTAAAAGATTTATTTAATTAATTCATCATTAACCCTTTAACACTCATATCAGCCAAAAACGCCTTCTGCAGTGGTCGTGAGAAATGGCCATTTGCCGACTAAAAGAAGTGATAAATTTTCAAAAATAGTCTTCTCTTGGTCTGCAAGTGGACATTTTCTTTGAGAAAATTTAAATTGTCTTGAATAAATTTGAGGGTTAAAGGGTTAAAGCCAATTAATTCTAGCAATGAATTTAGTTGAGTATTGCGTTATTCACAAGTTTTGTTGGATAGCATGTAGCATGGTGACGGACATTTTGAAAATGGTTTTGCTGATGATGTCTGTTACTGTCAAGTGCAGTAACAGTTTTCAGCATGACTATTCAAGCCTTGTCACACCATTGTCTAGAGATTAATTGTTACAAAGCCAGTATTAGAAAGGCTGGTGTACAATTTGTAAGCACCATTGCTGTCATAGACAGTGCTGTTGCTGTTATACAATTGACAGCAACAGCTTACACAACAGCTGTTAAGCAACAGCTTAGCGCATTATTTCCAGTTAAATGCGTTAATAAGATTCGCGTATCAATTTATTATTAGCTCACCTGGCTACCGATATCAGAGGACACAATATCTTACCTATTTTACTAGGTTAGGAAAATGGTTAACCCTTTAGCCATCATATCAGCCAAAAACGGTCTTGAGAAATGTCCATTTGCAGACCAAATGAAGACTATTTTTGAAAATTTTACCATTGGAATGACGGACTCTTTTTAACGAGCCAGTCATTCCAGTGGTAAATTTTCAAAAATGGTCTTGGTCTGCAAATAGACATTTTCTATGAGAAAATTGAACTTTTCTTAAATTCAATGGTTAAATGGTTAATTAATGTGCATTTGGAGTTTTATTTCCACCATCCATTGACATATGACAGCTTTTATTACCATAATAGATAAAAATTAAATTAACAGGTTAACCTTTTCCCTGCAACTGCTGCCTAAATATTTAAGATATGTATTCTGTACTCTGATACCTATACTGTTAAAATATTTTGAAATGTATTTGATTCATTGAAAGTTGTTGCTGCCTGAGTCAGCTATGACTAAGTCAAATTATCTTTTAAATAAACTGCAGCATCGCGAACTTGGCCATTCAGCAAGATGTACACGTGTTAAAAGGATGGTTTGGAATATACTCAGTTGAACCTGCTATAAAGACCATCTGTATTAACCCTTCTTAAATTAGTTTAACGGAAAGCCAATGTTACCTAAGGCACAACGGCTTCGCATCAAATTAATTTCAAAATATTCAACTAAATAAGTTTTATATCATAAAGAATATACTTTTTCTGGGATTTATGGGTGAAAGGGTTAAGAGACCACCTGCCTTAAAGACTATTTTCTTCATTTGCTAAATGCAATTAAGCAATGTATTTGAAACTTTATTAGCCCTTTGATGGTCAAAACAGCGAAAACCTGCCTCTGCAGTGGCCTTGAGGAATGTCGATTTGCAGGCCAGCATGAGTATTTTTGAAAATCTACCACTGGAATGACCGGCTCGATAATCGAGCCAGTCATTCCAGTGATACATTTTCAAAATGCTCCATATCTTGGCTGCAAATAGACATAACCTGAAATTTTTGTTTTACTGAAAAATCATGACCATTAAAGGGTTAAGAAACCGGCTACCATAAGAGGCTTTCTTCTGATTCTCACTTGAGTGGTGTCTTAATACAAGTTTGACTGCATGTCATCAATTTCTGTTATTAGTACTGATGTCTTCTATTTTTGCTTAAATATTGTTCAAAAGAACCTTTGCAAAATAACCATTTGACTGAAAGTCATTGGAAGTGGCACTGATTGATGTAAAACTCCATAAAGATTAGTTGAGTTGTAAATGTTCCAGGTGAGCGACAAAGGCCCCTTGGGCCTCTTGTTAAAATTTAGATTTTTAAATGAATTTAGAAGTATTGACAAAATTGTGGACCAGTGGTAAGTGAATAGTTCCCAAACCGGCCTTGCAGCTGTCGTAGTCCATTAAGTGGGCCAAGAGATGACTATTTATTAACTTTACAACTGGTAGCAGTTGTAAATTTATTAAACTAGTTTTCTCTTGGCATGCAAATGAACATTCATTCTTCTTAGCAAGAATAGTCATTTGGGCGAAAAACTGTATATATATGTCTCTATCACCTATGAGCACACCCACCGTGTATAAACATCTGAACCTCCTATGACCACACCCAACCGTGTATAAATGTCTGAACCTCCTATGACCACATCGAACCGTGTATAAATGTCAACCTCCTATGACCACACCAACCGTGTATAAATGTCTGAACCTCTTATAACCACACCCAACCGTGTATAAATGTCTGAACCTCCTATGACCACACCCAACCGTGTATAAACATCTGAACCTCCTATGACCACACCCAACCGTGTATAAATGTCTGAACCTCCTATGACCACACCCAACCGTGTATAAACATCTGAACCTCCTATGACCACACCCAACCGTGTATAAATGTCTGAACCTCCTATGACCACACCCACCGACATTTTTATACCTGTTTGTATAATGCTGACCAGCTTTCTGGCTATGGAATCCTCTATAACATATAAGTAGAGTCACTGACAACATAAATTAACACTAGCTTTCACCGACAAATCCCTGAAAAAGTAATTTCTTACAACATAGTACATTATTCTGTTGAATATTTAAAAATTTAATTTGTCTGAAACCCGTTGCTGTCTTAGACAGCAACAGCTTCCAGTCAAATTAATTTCAAAACTTTCAACGGTTTTCCAATGAGACATGGGGAGTTCATCGATGTAAGTGTTAACAGATTTGATTATATTGGTTAAGTATAGATCCTTGACCAAAAGCTTGAATGGTATCATCAGGGAATGTAAAGTTAGTGATGAATTGGATTGAGCTAGAGTGTTATAGAGTATTGTTAATACATTATTGATTTCCCATATTAAAGCGATCACACTGACATGACTAAACAAAAGCAATCGAGTACGCCAGTTTTATCTATGCCCAGAGTTATGGCCAAAAATGTGTTAGGGTTATCTGTAGCTAAGCTCCACCCACTCTTCGCTCATGTTGGGATTGATCGATCCCTAAACTCCCTTACTATCAGTTTCCACAAAAATATATGGGTAAGCTGTTGAATATTTTGAAACTCGTACAGTCAAATTAGATTCAAAATATTCAACAGAATGTTTATTAAATAGTAAAGACAAACAATTTATCCAACACTTATTCCATCATCAATTAAGCGTTCATGACGAGCTTATGTACGTCATTCATGACGTAATTGATTATGACATCATCCTACACATCACATAGTTGATTATGACATCATGATTGATGAATAAATTGGAAATGTCTTCGTATTCCCCTTGGCCCACAGGAGGAAGAGCATATGGTGTTCAGGTTTGTCTGTCCCACAGCTGTATCTATAAAACTACTGACTCAAATTTTAACATGACACTGGATTTTACAATCAAAGAGGATTTCTAGACTTCGGCCGTGATCCAGACAAAAAACCTGTGTCCAGATCAGAATACACTTAGTGACCCCATGACCTAGATCTTTAACCGTTTGACCTTGCACAAATTGTTGGTGTTAGTCAACCACAATATGAATGTTTGTTCCTGATTTGGTGATTCAACCTCCTTGCATTGCAAAGTTATCGATGAAAATGTGTATTCCAGTATACAGTATGTAACTCTGTGATCTCAATTTTTTAGCTTTTAGCCACAAACTAAAATATTTTCTAGGGATTCATAATATGAAGGCATGTGCCAAATTTGGCGAGTCTACCTCATAGGATTCCGGAGCTATGCCTCTGATAAACAGACAGACATTTCTAAAGTCCATTGTGATGCAATGCCAATCAGTGTATAATTCACTCATTACCGTGTTAGCTCACCTGGCCTGAATGCCCAACTGAGCTTATGCCATCGCGACTGTCTGTCCGGCGTCCATCAACTTTTTCTTTAAACGTCCTCAAGAACCACTGGGCCGATTTCAATTATATTTGGCAGAAAGCATTTTTCGGGCATAGAGATCCAAGTCTGTTCAGTCAAACCCAATCGGCTGATTTGAGCGGCAGCCATCTTGGATTTTGGACGATTTTTAGAAACCACTTGGGGGATCGATTCAAAACTCATGAAACATCATCTAGGGCAACAGATGAACCAAGTTCGTTTAAAAGAACTTGGTTGGCCAAATGCTTCAGCGGCTATCAAAAACGACTTCTCCAGAACTGCTGAGCGGATAGGGATGAAATTTGGGAGATATGATTAGACACTAAGTGCCATTGAAGTTTATTAAACCCAACTTAAAGGGATGTTGATTCATAAAAGAACATGGCTGTCGTAGACCAATCAAAATGTATTGTGTTTGGTGGCCATATTAAATTTCTTATTTAATGGATTTTGAAGCAGAATTGGTTTGATATAGGTTTTCGGGTATGCCAATTTCAAATTTCCACTGTCGAAACTGTTGGATAAATGGTTTGGCAGCCATCTTGGATATTTGTCTCGCCAAAAACTCCCATACTAAAGCAATATGAAATTAAAAATGTCTTTTCAAGAACCTCTGGGCCGATTTCAATTATATTTGGCAGCATGCATCCTTGGGGCATAGAGATCCAAGTATGTTTGAAGGAAACCGATCGGCCAATTTGGCGGGTGGCTATCTTGGATTTTAGCTGATTTTTAGAAACACCTTTAAAAATCTTGTTATCGGAAACAACTTGGGTGATCAATTCAAAAGTCATGAAACCTCATCTAGGGCAACAGCTGCGCCAAATTTGTTCAAGGGAACATGATGGGCCAGGTGTTTTGGCAACCATTTTGGATGACCTAGTTTTTGAGAAAGCAACTTATTCTCCAGCTCTCCAGCACTCCAGTACCCCTAAACAGATCAGGCTGAAATTTGGGAGATAGAGATTAGAGGCCATTAAAGTTTGTCCATGGAAAGTTTATACATAAAAAACCTCAAAATTTAGCGTATTTTGTGTCCATCTTGGATTTTCTGAAAACTTTTGTGAAAATTTATATAAACGACTACTTAATAACTACTGGGCCAATTTTAATAAAAATTTGCCTAAACCTTTTCACAGAAATTATATTGGTAAATGGTTCTAGTGGCCATCTTATTTTGTTTGTTTATGCCGGTGGGCAATATTTCCAGGTGGGCGATATAGGCATGAATGGCTGAATAGTCCCAACAATCTCACAAGGCTTTGACACAGTATTTTTCTGACATAATCTCTGGCCTAGAAACGAGCTGTTCTTCCTCCTCCAGAACTATGCTGCTTAATACTCCTGAGTTGGCTTCACTCGGTGTAATCATATTTGGCCATGGGGCATCAGAATTCATTTGTGACACATTTACTAGTATCTCTGGAGTTGGTGTCATAGAATTTTTATTGCTTAGTAGTTCAATATTCAATACAAAAAAATTTATGAGGGCTGTCGCCTGTCAGCCAAATTGGCTGATGAGCTTCCTTTGAACAAACTTGAATTTTGGTGTCCTAAGGATGCTTACTGTAAAATGTAATTGAAATCAACAGGGTGGTTCTTAAAAAGACATTTAAAGACAGGCATGTTGCTGCCATCCCCAGTCAAATTAGTTTCAAAATATTCAACAGCTTAGAATTAGATCAAGAACGCAAATAGGTAGAATCGCCAAATTAGACAATCAGTGGCTAGAAGTTCTATGAGATTCAGGACAAGGCATCAAATATCTAGGAATACAAATTTTTGGCCATAACTCTGGAATGAAAGATGGTAAATGCATCAGATTTAGAACACACCATCTATGAATTTGAGATGAGCGTATCAACTATCTAGTTTTAGGGGTGGTCACTAAGTGCATTGCCAAGAAAGCGCAAAGGCTTGAGTCGGCATCGGAGTTCATTCTAGTTGTGATTTTGATAATATTTTAATTTTTAGACAGCATTCTTATATTGCGTGTTGTTAAATTATTTAATTCTTTTAACAGTTTTAGAAATTGCCAAGTGTTAAATTATTTAATTCTTTTAACAGTTTTAGAAATTCCCACGTTTTGATTCATGTCTCTTGTTGTGTGCTTATAATACTAATATTAGTACATATGGTTCTGAGGTCATGTTGCTAAATTCTGTGACAATCCAAATCAATAAATTCATGTCTCTTGTTGTGTGCTTATAATACTAATATTAGTACATATGGTTCTGAGGTCATGTTGCTCAATTCTGTGACAATCCAAATCAATAAATTCATGTCTCTTGTTGTGTGCTTATAATACTAATATTAGTACATATGGTTCTGAGATCATGTTGCTAAATTCTGTGACAATCCAAATCAATAAATTCATGTCTCTTGTTGTGTGCTTATAATACTAATATTAGTACATATGGTTCTGAGGTCATGTTGCTAAATTCTGTGACAATCCAAATCAATAAATTCATGTCTCTTGTTGTGTGCTTATAATACTAATATTAGTACATATGGTTCTGAGGTCATGTTGCTAAATTCTGTGACAATTCAAATCAATAAATTCATGTCTCTTGTTGTGTGCTTATAATACTAATATTAGTACATATGGTTCTGAGATCATGTTGCTAAATTCTGTGACAATTCAAATCAATAAATTCATGTCTCTTGTTGTGTGCTTATAATACTAATATTAGTACATATGGTTCTGAGGTCATGTTGCTAAATTCTGTGACAATTCAAATCAATAAATTCATGTCTCTTGTTGTGTGCTTATAATACTAATATTAGTACATATGGTTCTGAGGTCATGTTGCTAAATTCTGTGACAATCCAAATCAATAAATTCATGTCTCTTGTTGTGTGCTTATAATACTAATATTAGTACATATGGTTCTGAGGTCATGTTGCTAAATTCTGTGACAATCCAAATCAATAAATTCATGTCTCTTGTTGTGTGCTTATAATACTAATATTAGTACATATGGTTCTGAGGTCATGTTGCTAAATTCTGTGACAATCCAAATCAATAAATTCATGTCTCTTGTTGTGTGCTTATAATACTAATATTAGTACATATGGTTCTGAGGTCATGTTGCTAAATTCTGTGACAATCCAAATCAATAAATTCATGTCTCTTGACTCTGTATCTTTAAAATGTCATGACAAATTTCATTTGGATTATAATTACGTTCTATGTATCAATTGAGGGATCCATTTGTACCTATGCCCCGCCCATTTCTACCTAAGATCTGGCCATTGTGTTTTGGAATCAATTTGAACCATTATTTCTCAGAATCTATATTTAAAGGTAAGCTATTAAATACTTTTGAAACTAATTCGATTGGGAGCTGGTGTTAGCAGTCTATTTAGTTTCAAAATTTTCAACAGAATGTTAGTGTTAAATTGTAAATTCACCAAAGACACACAATTCGAATACTTTCATGATGGACTTCCAGTTTCGTGACTGATTTAGGACGTCTCTCCATTGCGACCAAATCAGCTTTGTTAGACATGTCCAAACTTACAGACAGCCCTTGATGTAAGTAATGAACACAGTTCTGACAATGTCAAAAATAAGCTTTTCTAATTTAAAACCTGTGTTTAGAGACTACTGTATAGCGAATTGTACATATCTTTAATTTATTTAATAAACATGCTGTTGAATATTTTGAAACTAATTTGACTGAACGCTGAGCGCCCAGTCATATTAGTTCCAAAATATCCAATAGCTTACCTGTAGTTTTCTGGAAATTGATAAATCAGTGTGTTCAGAGATCGATCGATCCCAACATGAGCGAGGTGTGGGTAGAGCTTAGCTAAAGATGGGCGGAGCATAGTTAAAAATGGAAAGGTCCATTGCTTGGCTGTCTTATCAGAAATATTCTGTAAAGCTCATTTTTATATGTACATTTAGCGAGAGCGCATGTATTTATAGCATGCATCAAGCCACTGTGAAAGAAGGATCAATATAATCTGCAAATATTGTGATTATCAATTAATCAGATAAAAAGCAATGATGATGATGATATGGGAAGCTATGATAGGTCGTGTGCCAATTATTTGTTGAATAATATTTTGCCAATATTTAGTATATAATACATTTATAATATTATATAGTTTAACCTTTTAGATGGGATATTCTATCTTGTATTCCTCATATTGTTTGATATATGAAAGTATACATATCTGTCAGAAAACTCATTGCTTGTTTGTGTCATTGTTTCTGCTTGGTCATACCGGAATCCCTAATGAAAAGTAGTTGACACTTAATATATGGAGCCATTTCTCCCTATGCTCCGCTGATGTCTAGCTAAGCTCTGCTCCATCAATTTCTAGCTAAGTTCCACCAACTCTGTATGTGCATGTTTGAATGGATTTTACCACATTCGACCCGGAATTCCCAGAATCTATATCAAGGTAGCTATACAGGTAGGCTGTTTAATATTTTGAAAATAATTTTACTGTATTCCACACGCAGCAACAGCTCCCAGTCAGATTAGTATCAAAATATTTAACAGACTTTATTAATCCTTTAACACTCATATCAACCAAAAATGCCTTCTGCAGTCGTTATGAGAAATGTCCATTTGCAGACCAAGAGAAGACTATTTTTTCAAATTTACCACTGGAATGACTGGCTGACTGACTGACTTAGTTAATGATTGTGACAGATCGTTGCCAGTAGCCTCTCAAATGCTAATTACAATCTAAAACATATATTCAAAATACGGTATAAATCGAAACACCGAAGTTTTATTGAATAACAAGAGTTTCTTTTCAAGCTATGCCTACCCAACAGATCTCAGTCCTCTCAGTCAAATTGGCTTGAAAATATTCAACAGTGTTTTTTATTTGTATGTATATCCACCAAAGTCATACAATTCATGCGGTTACGATCGTACCTTTGTGCCTTCCGTGTCCAACCTACGTAATTTGATTTTGGTTAGATAACAAGTGGCAAATCTTGATTATGACATATATTTGGAGTGACAGATCTGATCATCAATGAATGAATCCAGTTTATTGATCAATCATATGACATCATAATCAACAACGTTATGTCTGATGTCAATCAATTACATCATAAATGGCGTGATTAAGTCTGTCATAAATGCATAATAGTATGTCAAGTTGTACGAATTGTATGTTTTTACTAATTAATAAACATTCTGTTGAATATTTTGAAACAAATTTGACTGGGCGCTGTTGCTGCCATGGGCACCAACTGCACCCAGTCAAATTAATTTCAAAGTGTTCAACAGCGTAGCTTTATAATTAGGGCCCCCACACCAACTCATGATTTTTGTCTATTTTTTCGTAAACCCCATATCATACAGAATCGCTCAAGATAATTTAATGAAACTTGGCAGGTGGTTTCTTTATAATGGGTAGATGTGCCTTATGAAGGATTCACCTTTATCGGACCAAAATTTTGGGTGAAGAAGGGCTTTTAAATCTTCTCGTAAACACCATATGATATGGAATCACTTAAAATAATTTAATGAAACTGCAGATGACTTCTTTATGATGGGATTCACCTTCATAGGTCCATAATTTTGGGTGAAATTGGCTTTTTAATGCAAAAACTTCGAATTTTTGTCAATTTCCTTTTCTTGTTTTTTTATTTTTTAAAAATGTTCCGTTTTTGGCTCACCTGGCCGTCCATCCGTCTGTCAACGTTTCCTTTAAACGACTTCTTCTCAAGACCCACTGGGCCAATTTCAATTGTATTTGTCAGGAAGCATCCTTATGGCATAGGGATCCAAGTTTGTTCAAATGAACCCGATCGGCTAATTTTTTGCTGATGGGATTGATGCAAATCTCATGAAATATGATATAGGGCTAGAGTTGAACCAAGTTTGTTCAAGGGAACTTGATTGGTCAAATGATTCGGCGGCCATCTTGGTTGACCTAGTTGTAGCAAAAATTACTTCTCAAGAACCGCTGAAGGGATCGGGCCGAAATTTGGCAGATATGATTATGACCTAAGGGCCATTAAAGTCTGTTCAAGAGAAGTTGATCCGTCAAAAAACATGGCCGCCGTGAGCCAATCAAAATATAGCATGTTTGGCGGCCATATTGGATTTTTTTATTTGAGGGATTTTGAAGCCTGGAATTGGTTTTGTATGTGTTTTGCAGTATTCTGATCACAAATTTGTAATTTTCGAAACTCGGATAAACGGTTTGGCGGCCATCTTGGATCATTTTCCCACCGAAAGCTCCCATACTAAAGCAATGGGAAATTTAAAATGTTTTCTTCTCGAGAACTACTGGGCCGATTTCAATCATATTTCGCAGGAAGCATCCTTAGGGCATAGAGATTCAAGTTTGTTCAAACGAAGCCGATCATCCAATTGGGTCGGCGGCCATCTTGGATTTTGGCCAATTTTTAGAAACGTCTAAAAATCTTCTCCGAACCGGTTGGGGGATTGATGCAAGCCTCATGAAATATGATTTAGAGCAAGTGCTGAACCAAGTTTGTTCAAGGGAAATTGATTGGTCAAATGGTTCGGCGGCCATCTTGGGTGACCTAGTTGTAGCGAAAATTACATCTCCAGAACCGCTGAACGGATCGGGCCGAAATTTGACAGATGATTAGTGTCTAAGGGCCATTAAAATTCTTCAAGAGAAGTTGATCCGTCAAAAAACATGGCCGCCGTGGGCCATTCAAAATATAGCATGTTTGGCAGCCATTTTGGATTTTTTTATTTGATGGATTTTGAGGCCGAAATTGGTTTTGTATGTGTTTTGGGGTATTCTGAGTTCAGATTTGAAATTTTCGAAAGTGTCGGATAAACGGTTTGGCGGCCATCTTGGATCATTTTCCCGCCAAATGCTCCCATACTAAAGCAATGGAAATTTTTTAATGTTTTCTCGAGAACTACCTGGCCGATTTCAATCATATTTCGCAGGAAGCATCCTTAGGGTATAGAGATTCAGGTTTGTTCAAACGAAGCCGATCGGCCAATTGGGCTTGTGGCCATCTTGGATTTTGGCCGATTTTTAGAAATGTCTTTAAGAATCTTCTCCGAAACCGCTTAAGGGATTGAGTGGAGCGTGCTTGTCACAACAAATTATAAATATCATAAAAAACTGTCACATATATTACGGCCCAGCAGCTCCAGTGTTAACAGTTAAATTAGCTTTAAAATATTCAACAGTATTTAATAGACGCACGCCCGCACGCTTTCAAACATGATGACGAATCTCGCCATCAAATTTCGATTTGTGTTTAATATATTCTAATTTGCACATTCTTGGCTGAGTGGTAGCATATTATAATAAACGACGTTCATATGATATTATTAACTCACTTGAGTATGGCTTTATTAACTCACTTGAGGCATATTTACGTTGAATAAATAGCAACGGGCTGGTATAAATTTCTAATTTTATTACTATTATATAGGCTATTTCCTTTGCCAATAAGGACTGATTCATCTTGGCCGGGAAAAAACTATGACTTGAAAAATCTATGACCTAAAAAACTACCCGATGCCTCAATCCTCAAATTGTTGCACGAATGGGTGACATGAACCGTTCGAGGAGTAGTCTGCTAAAATGCTAATCCTTGGATGGATGAATCCAGCTTATCGACTACTCCAGTACCACGAGACAGACCAGGCTGAAATTTTGGAGATAGGGATTAAGGGCCGTTAAAGTTTGTTCAAGAGAATTTGATATATAAAAAATCTGGCCGCCGTGTGCCAATCAAAATGTGTTTGGTGGCCATACTGGATTTGTTTGTTTGATGGATTTTGAAGCCGAAATTCGTTTTATATCGGTTTTTGGGTATGCTGAGTTCAAATTTACCACTTTTGAAACTCAGATAATCCCACCTGAAGCTCTATACTAAATTAATAGGAAATTTAAAATGTATTCTTTTCGAGAACCAATTGGCCGATTTCAATTATATTTGGCAGGAAATATCGTTAGGGCATAGAGATCCAAATTTGGTCAAACAAAATCAATCGGCCAATTTGCCCAGCAGCTGTCTTGATTTTCAAAGACGTTTCTAAAAATCGACCATAATACAAGACAGCCCCTGGCTGGTGTGCTCACATGTACAGCAAGTTTAGAATCGATTCACCAATCGGTTTTGGAGATGACTTAAAGACGTTTCTAAAAATCGAGCAAAATACATCTCCGAAACTGCTTGGTGAATCGATTCCAAACTCATGAAACACCAGCAGGGGAATCAGCGGAACAAAGTTTGTTCAGGCAAACTTGATTTGCCAAATGCTTCAGTGATTATCTTGGATGATCTAATTTTCACAAAAACGACTTCTTCCGAACTTCTTGCGCTCACATTCGACTACAGTTGAAGGTCGCACATCTGGATGGAGCTGGCTGCGTTAGCCAGGTTGTCTGTATCCCCGTACATCTTATCATTGAGGGATGGTCTTGATGGCTAGTGGCTGTGCCGCTGCTGACTAAAACGTGGCTGGTGCCACAGGGGCACATTGCAGATATGCCAATCTTCAGTTTGTTGTACATGTGAACACGTGGCCACCAGCGTCCTGAACGGAGACGAAATATTATCAGTTGTTTTCTTCTTGATGGCTGATTATGACTGATGGCTGATTATGACTGATGGCTGATTATGACTGATGGCTGATTATGACTGATGGCTGATTATGACTGATGGCTGATTATGACTGATGGCTGATTATGACTGATGGCTGATTATGACTGATGGCTGATTATGACTGATGGCTGATTATGACTGATGGCTGATTATGACTGATGGCTGATTATGACTGATGGCTGATTATGACTGATGGCTGATTATGACTGATGGCTGATTATGACTGATGGCTGATTATGACTGACGGCTGATTATGACTGACGGCTGATTATGACTGACGGCTGATTATGACTGACGGCTGATTATGACTGACGGCTGATTATGACTGACGGCTGATTATGACTGACGGCTGATTATGACTGACGGCTGATTATGACTGATGGCTGATTATGACTGATGGCTGATTATGACTGATGGCTGATTATGACTGATGGCTGATTATGACTGATGGCTGATTATGACTGATGGCTGATTATGACTGATGGCTGATTATGACTGATGGCTGATTATGACTGATGGCTGATTATGACTGATGGCTGATTAGTGTTCTGGATGCTCATCTATCCATTGTTACTTAAATGCTTGACTGATCACGGTCTTGACCTCTTTGAGTGCACAGCGATCATGGTGTTGTTCTTTTGTTGACCCCGCTTTTGCTAGAAAGTCGACTTTCATTTGCCGAGATATTACGAGATGGAATCCATTGAAGGATAACAGTTGTTGCATTGAGTGACAATTGCTGCTACCTGTTAGTCAAATCAGTTAATTTTAAACTTTGAGAGTTTGGAGCTTGTAATACAGAGAGCGCATCAGTGAGGATGACTATATTTGCACCCGTAGACCTAATCTTTGGTCTGTTGTTAATATGTCTGCTCTGCTTTCTGCTTTGTAGTTGGGGCAGATATTCCTGTTGGGATGGCAATTTCTATTTGACTGCCATATGGATAGTTGATGAAAATACCTCCACCACCATTTGTAAGATGCGGATCCATCAGTGAAGCCATGTATCCATTGATTTTGTTGATACTTTTCATCTATGACTCTGTTGTTAGGGATCTTAGTTCCATATTGGAGTGTGAGCTCTTGTTAGAAATTGCATGCATAGAGTCTCTGATTATAACGCTTTGTTGAGCCAGGTGGTACTGGGTTATGAGTACAGAGTGGTAAGTGTTCCATATTATGGATATATGGTAATCTCTTAATTTTTTATTTGAAGGATTTTGGGTATACTGATTTCAAATTTATTACTCGAAATCTGTCGGATTATTAAGCTATTTTGTCTTACCGCCAAAATCTCCAATAGTATGTAAAATTTCGTAGGACTCATCCGTGTTCTTGTTGCAAATCTGTCCAAAATCCAAGGGTTCTACTTATAGGCGATGGCTTTTCTAGTTGAAATGCTTATGTTCCAGATGAGCGATATATACGATACAGAGTCACAGGCCCCTTTGTTGACCATGTTGGGTTTTCATAAAATTACTCAGAAATCCTTTAAAACGTATCTCCTCCGAAACTTCTTTGTGGGTTTTAACAAAATTTGGATGGAAAGATCCCGTGGTGGTAGCCTCTAGAATTCCTGTTCCAAATTTTGATTCATCTATTTTTGGTGTCCATCTGGGATATTCTAAGAATTTTCCGGAACCATTTAAAACGCTACCCATCGCTAATCAATGGCCCGATTTCAACGAAACTTTAGTGGAACGATCCTATTGTGATATGCTTAAACATAGCAAACGAGAATTTTGATTGGTAATTCCTTCGCGGGAGGGGTGGGTAGGTGGGGGGGGGGGACCGTTTTGGATTTTCCGAAAATTATCCATCATGCTTATTTAAATCAAAATGGTTCAAATGATAATGGTCCAGGGTGGGTGTCACCGGTCTTTGGCCTGTTATTCTCTATGTAAAGTCTCGCTGCATCTACGTGTGTTGCACATGTCCTGTAAATTGTATACGTACTGGTTATGTCGCCTTGGCCATGACTTACAGGTGTCAGCTTATGGAGGACATTGTCCGCGGTTAGATGCTGGCCCATAAGGTTAAGCTAATCCGCAACTACCATAGTGGTGTTCTTTGTGATTGTCAGGTGCTGGCTTGGCTTCTGTCTCCGTAGGGCATGCGCAAGGATTGCTAAGCCTCAATTTCTCAGTACTTCATGTACGGAGGCGGGTGTTACAATAGATTTGGCAGCTTTCTGCACATGGATCATTCATCCCAGTACCGAAGTGTTGATCTGTCACTTTCTGCATGATATGGTTTGCTCTGTCAAACTTTGTCCGATATACAAGCTACTTACCATGCATACCAATCGCCTAAAATTACTACCAGAGGGGCGTCGCTATCTGTGAGTGATACAGTAAAAACAACGTAAGCCCACATTTGGGCAAAGTTGGATACTTTTGAGAGGCTTTATTGTCCAATAGTATATAAGGATGTATTCCTTTCATGCCCAAATCATGCTGTGTCAACGATCTCGGTACACTTTCTATGCTTTTAAACTTATCAAACGCGCAATTTGCCTTGATAAAACACACGATTGCTATTTAAGTGTATGCATATGCATAATACGTTATATACATAAAGTATGACCTCTTAGCTAAAAGTTGACATGGTATCGTTGCGAGGACTTTTACATGAGATTTCATAAACAGAAGAGGGTGATGTCACTAAGGGTGCGAGAATTTTAATACCCAGCAATTCTGCTACAGGATTCTGACTGCACCTTTTGAATAATTACTGCACGAAAAAGAAGCATATTTATTTCTTCAGATCTTAGTCGTTAGATAGCATTATTTGATTTTGAATCACAAATTCTCAGTACCTCAATTCTATGGAATCAATGACAAATGGGAAACCATTCAAAACAAAGAATCCATATACCAAGATCCAAAATGAACGTTCATCACAAATAATTTCTTATAACAAGATCCAAAAGTTACATCAATACGCTAATATACTATAAAGACGCAGCTGAAGTTTCAAGATGCACGTGACCAGTCAAAATACACATGACCATAAGCACTGCTGACGTAACAGTAAAAATATCTAACATTCCCGGGGGATCCGATTTCGCTCTTGCTTACTTTTGGATAATGTTTCGTAAATCCAATTAGCTGGCCGACATTTAGGTTATAGCGGTTATTGAGGTTTCTTTAATGGTCGAGAGAGCGGGTGGGGTTGTGCGTGCGTACGTACGTACGTACGTGCGTGCGTGCGTGCGTGCGTGCGTGCGTGCGTGCGTGCGTGCGTGCGTGCGTGCGTGCGTGCGTGCGTGCGTGTGTGTGTGTGTTTCCTTCATATAATGACCATGCGTGCGTGCGTGCGTGCGTGTGTGTGTGTGTGCGTGTGTGGGGGGCCTTAGTGTGGGGTGGGGGGCTGGTTGGGGTTGGGTGGGGGGGGGGGGGGACGACGTCAAACACGCGTATGCATAGTATTAAGCTACAAATACGGACATTGATAGTGGGTTTTTTTTCAGAACTGAATGTTTCTCAAGAAATTTGGTGCTCAGTTGGAAACTTGTGAAACTGTTTGCGAAAAACTGATAATATTACAGCTTCATATTTGGTAGTCCAAAATATTAGTTTCATATTTGGTACTCCAAGTCCATTATCGTGTTTCCAGTGCTGGCACTGGAAAATTATTGGTTTGTGGCAAGTGAAAGGTGGCCTATGCTAAGGCTAAGCAGACAATATTAATTCATGTAAAACTAGATGATGTAAAGCCTATAGTAGTCTGTATGACAAGTAGTTAACAGAAAAATAGTCCCTCTGAATTCGTCGTAAAATTCAAATCTGTTGCGCACAAAATGAGGTCAAGAATTTGCTAACGTTGTGTAGATGCTGATACACACGAACCACTGGCTGGGTCAAGTCCATTTTAATGTCTATAAAGCTAGTAATACAAAGGTTAAGATGATACCAAAATCAACACGATCCACAGTGTTGCTTTTACAGTCCACTACGGAGATAGACTGGGTCCCGATCTGTCTGGTATCCGAAGTTGAGTCTGTGTAACAGTCTAGTCGTTGTGATGACGTAATAAGATGGCCGGTCATTACATTAGAGCTGTATGTCAGCGAAGACCTCGAATTACCTCGCTTTCGAAACTACAAACCTAGCGTAGACTCTGAACCGATTTCCCTGATCACTGGTATAGTCCAGGAATTCCAAAGCAAGAGACACTGAGATCAAGTTCCCACTCCCTTGACCCACTTCATCCTATATGTTAGAGATAACATCAAGACTTAGCTGGGTGTATGTTGAGTGGCTTGAATGCGGCTTGGCCCTTTCATCAATGATTTCCCCATATCTCATTTTCAAGCAATGCAGCGAAACTGTTGGGTATTTTGAGAGTGCTACCCTATGCAGCAGCGACTCTCAGCCGGGCTAATTTCAAGGTGTTCAACAGAATAAGTTTTATATTGTATAGAATATATGTGCCTAGATTTTGTTGCTGGAAGGGTTAACACATACAGCAGTCACTTCTGTCAAGCTGATTTCATAGGTTCCTACCTTTCCCCATTTTAATCGCCATTGGATCTACATCTACACCCCTGATATAAGGATGAAATGACTAATAAGTAACCAGAACAATTTTGGTGACTTCGTTTAGTCCTAATTGTAGTATAAAGCTAAAATACTGACCGTAAAATACCGCTTATGGTTAATTTATTGATCTCCACGCTTTAATGGTTACAAGTGGTGACGAATCCCATTTTTATTTTTTATTTTTTTTAAGCCGTTATGTCAACAATGAAGGAGGGTTATGGGTTTTAAAGACACAACTGTATTGACCGACTATAGGCGTGCCGGGTAGTTGTCGTATTTTCTAGAGAATATGCTCATGGTTTGTCAATGGGCATTCCTCCTGACCACTAAAGGGCTAATGTTATCTATTTCAATATCTAATCTTAATGTAACTATAAATTACATATATATCTCGGCTCTCAGATGGAACACCTAGCCAAGTAGGGGGTCAGATGCTTTGAGGTTATTTTGGCATACGGCTGAATTGGACCCAAAACATCTAGCTGACCTGTGCACTGGAAAGGAGTCCATATCGGTGAACTAGCCAACACCAACTATAATTGCAAGCTTGACTGTCTGCCTGCTGAATTTCTGCGGATGACATGTTTCATGGGATTTAGCTCTGGATGCGCTGAATGTTTTGGAAGCAACTTGACTGAGTGCAGCTTTTAGTCTGTTTTCAGAATATTTGATGGGCCCAGTGTTATTTCCCTGAAATTGTTGTCTGGTGGCTTGCAGTGGTCAGATGGTAATTTGATTCAATGAATTAATGCATAGCATACTTATGTATGTCTGTGTGCACTACCTCCCATTTTGCTCGTAGAAAATCTTCAACCATTTTTAAATCTGCCTTATGCCAGCCATAAATAATATTAGTTTCACATTTTGGAATATAGATGGTGCCTTTCCAAGTGGCAGTGGCCGGAAATCATCCAATCTCAATGACCCAAGCCTCCAGGAACACATAATGAAATTTGATACTGTCTGTCTTGTAGAGACACATTGTGGTGGAAAAGACTTGTTCACTATACCAGGCTTTCACGTTCAAACAAACATTAGACCAAGATTAGCGACTGCCAAACGTGATTATGGAGGGATGGCCATATGCATCAGACAAGAGATCCACAAGGGTGTCAGATTCATACCACCAACAAACAGTGAAATCATGTGGATCAAACTACTCAAAAGTTTCTTTAATCTTCAAAAAGACCTATACCTTGGTGTAGCTTATGCAAGTCCAAGAGGTACAGCATTTTCGGCCTGGAGGGATAATGTCTTTGAAATCTTAGAACATGATATGGCCTCATACTCCACACTTGGTAACTACATACTTTGAGGTGACTTTAATGCTCGAACAGCAGTAGATCCTGATTTTTGTGCCGACGAGCAGTCACCAATAGCGAATCTACAATCTGATTATGTATGTGATATTAAAATACCAAGAAGCAATATGGACCCACATGATGTTGATGATCATGGTAGGCAACTATTATCCCTCTGTCAGTCAACGAACACGCGTATACTTAATGGGCGTACCCTGGGAGATACCGCCGGCCACTGCACTTGCTTTAATCAAAACGGCAAACCCAGTCTAATTGACTACATACTGGCCTCCACCGATATTCTGAATAATATAGAATATTTTCATGTAAATAACCCAAATCATTTCTCTATCCACTGTATGTTGAATATGAGATTATCTACTGGTGTATATGAGCAGGCAGAGAGTGACACGCCAAACTCTCCATGTCCCACGTTTCTATGGCAAATTGGTGATGACATAAAATTTATAAATGCAATGTCTAACCCCGTGATCAAATCAAAGATAGACCATCTTATGTCACTGCCCCCATTTATCTCATCCAGGATTCTAACAAACAACAGGGTTGACCCCCTGACGGATGCAGTCACTGATATCATTTTGAGTGCTGCCAAAATGGCAGGAATAAAACACTTTCAACCCAAAATGGGAAAAACTAGGAAACCTGTTCATAAAAAGAAGAATAAGTGGTTTGATAAAGAGTGAATTTCCATGCTTAGAGAATTCAGAGGTGTGGATAGTGAAATTCACAAAGATTCATCCAATGCCTCACTACTTAACAACTTCCGCTGCTTGAGGAAAAAAGTTAAAAAAAATAATTGCGAGGAAGAAAACGATGTTTAAGCAAAAGATACTAGATCAAATGGAGTTCTTACAGTCAAAGAATCCTCAGACCTTCTGGAAACTTTTTGACGACCGTAAAAATTCACATGGCAAATTAAAAGAAAATTCTATGTCCTGCTCAGAATGGGTGGCACACTTTAGTAAACTTGTAAATAGTGCCCCATCCCAAGTTGACAAAGATCTCGAAAGCAAGATAGACAAATTTCTAGAAACAAACCGACATAAAATTTTCAATGAACTGAATTTCGCTATTAACACCTCTGAAATATCCTATATGCCATCTCTCGTCTTAAAAATGGCAAAGCTAGTGGACTTGACCAGATCCTGAATGAAATGTTGAAAGCAGGACAAAGCTAACTTTACCCGCGTTACACAAACTATTCAATTCTCTACTGAGTACTGGAGAATTCCCTAAAACGTGGTGTTGCAATCTTTTAACCCCTATCCATAAGAAGGGCGAACTCTCAAACCCTGAAAACTATATGGGTATAGCAGTATGTAGCAACTTATGCAAACTATTTTGTAGCATTCTCCAAAATCGATTAGCTAAATTCGTAGTAACCAATAAACTTATTCCACAGTGTCAAATTGGATACAAAAAGAATGCTCGAACGGCTGATCACTTACTGACTTTAAAATCCATTATAGACACATATGTAAATTCAGTCACCAAGAAAAAACTATTTTGTTGTTTCGTTGACTTCAAGTTAGCCTTCGACACTGTCTCCAGGAAGAAACTGTTGTATAAGTTGCAACTTACTGGCATTGATGGTAACTTCCTAAATTCCATTGAAAGTGTGTATTCTAAGGTTCAATATGCTGTGAAAGTAAATAATGGCTATAGCAATGGCTTTCAATCCTCAGTTGGTGTCAAGCAAGGCTGCGTGCTCAGTCCAAACCTATGTAACTTGTTCTTGCGTGATTTGCCAGACATTTTCGATAATACATGTGCCCCTGTCACCATAAATAGCATAACAATCAAGTATCTGATGTTTGCTGATGACTTGGTTATTATGTCTGAATCTTAGTCAGGCCTTCAAAATGCATTGAACAAACTAAATATGTATAGCAATAAATGGGACCTGACTGTAAATTTGGATAAAACCAAAGTAAGTATCTTTAATAGAAGCGGCCATCTCTTAAAGAACTACATGTATCAATTTACATATAATGGTACACCAATTGAGGTTGTGAAAGCATATTGCTATTTAGGCATTGTATTTACTCCTTCTGGACTTTTCAAAGCTGCTTGTGAAAGACTAGCAGAACAAGCCAGAAAAGCCTTATTTAAACGTAAAGTCATAAATGCTAGGAATAACATCTTAATGGCTTGTAGACTATTTCGTTCATTAATTCTACCAATCCTGTCTTATTGTAGTGAAGTTTGGGCTCCTTTTTATATAAAAGGAATTAATGAGCATAACGTCATGAAACTGGGAGACAATGTCCCAGTTGAAAAAGTCTCAATCAACTTCTGTAAATACCTCTTGGGATTGAATAGGAGGACAACCAACGCAGCAGTGAGAGGTGAACTTGGCCAATATGCACTACTAATCCCACTACTCTCTCAAGCAGCAAAATTTTGGATGAGCCTATGTAACATTGACTCTGAAACAATTGTCCATCATGCCGACATGCACTCATGTTCTACAATAGATCAAGGAAAGTGGGCATCTCATATACAAAAACTTTGGTCTAGCTTTAACCTTGAGGAGACTTGGATAAACAAAACTGGAATTCACAAGAAATCCGCCAAATTACTACTTGATGCTATGGAATCTAGATATAGGTCGAATTGGCTGGCGCATATAAACAGGGACGTTTCACAACCCGCTGCTACTTCCCAACAGGGTTCTAAACTTAGAACATACAGAACCTTTAAAAGACATTTTGGCCTCGAAATTTATTTAATAACACAAACTTCTGCCAGCGATCATTGCTTGCGGAGAAATTTTTCGAAGCTCAAAGTCAGTGCGCATAGTCTCATGATTGAGCTGGGTATACACACTACCCCCAGAACCCCTTTAGATGAAAGGACATGTTCACTGTGTGCTGATAAAGCTGTTGAGGATGAGAACCACTTTATTCTACATTGCCCTTTCTATCAAGCTGAAAGAGCATAGCTTTTTCTTTACCTTAATGACTTCTTTAACTTCAGCTCACTGAACAAATATGAACAATTTGTATTTATAATGTCGTGCAATAATGGCGACACTAAGGTATGCAAACCTGTTCTGAAATTTGTCACCGACAGTGTAATTAAAAGAGATCAAGCTCTGAATCAAAAATGTGAAAATTAAGAAGTATTGTAGGGGCATGTTCACACTGGCATACTTGAGAGGGAAATTGTAGGGGCATGTTCACACTGGCATACTTGAGAGGGAAATTGTAGGGGCATGTTCACACTGGCATACTTGAGAGGGAAATTGTAGGGGCATGTTCACACTGGCATACTTGAGAGGGAAATTGTAGGGGCATGTTCACACTGGCATACTTGAGAGGGAAATTGTAGGGGCATGTTCACACTGGCATACTTGAGAGGGAAATTGTAGGGGCATGTTCACACTGGCATACTTGAGAGGGAAATTGTAGGGGCATGTTCACACTGGCATACTTGAGAGGGAAATTGTAGGGGCATGTTCACACTGGCATACTTGAGAGGGAAATTGTAGGGGCATGTTCACACTGGCATACTTGAGAGGGAAATTGTAGGGGCATGTTCACACTGGCATACTTGAGAGGGAAATTGTAGGGGCATGTTCACACTGGCATGCTTGAGAGGGAAATTGTAGGGGCATGTTCACACTGGCATACTTGAGAGGGAAATTGTAGGGGCATGTTCACACTGGCATGCTTGAGAGGGAAATTGTAGGGGCATGTTCACACTGGCATACTTGAGAGGGAAATTGTAGGGGGTTGTGCTCTTTGGAGCCTTGGGTTTTGTGCCTTGATGTGGCGGGGTGGGACGGGTCTTGGAATGTGCCGATTTCATTCTATATAGATTAGCGTGGTTCTTCTCGGTTGTGGAGTGAATTGAGGACCTGTTGCTCTAATTCGACTTCTCTGACTTGAGGAATTATATTGATCTGTGATGGAGTCGGCATATGTTGGGATTTGTTTCACTTAATTATGTCTAGGGACACAATTTGTGTCTAGGGGTGCGAGTCCTGGCAGTTTTGTTTTCTGGCATTCTGGTGTGGGTGCATCGTTGACCCTTTAATGACTAAATGTGTTCATAGAATTAAAATATGTAGGCTACTTATGAATGTCCATTTGCGTACCAGGAGGGGGCTGGTTTTGGGAATTTAGCACTGGAATGACTGGTCGATTGTCAAGTCAGTCATTCCAGTGCTGGGTTTTCGGGAGTAATCTTCTCTTGACCTGCAAATGGGCATTCCCCAAGGCCACTACAAAGGCCGGTTTTGTCCGGATACGGCGTGAACGGGTTGATGGAATCTCACTCCCGATATCACTTGTAGCATTTGTTTTGTCTCCAGTCACTTAAACTAGGATGTCCAGATATTGTATATAATTAAGTGACTTCTACTAAATTTGCTCATATGCACCAATACCTGTATGTGTATGCATGTACGTGCATGCCTGCATGGGTACTGCATGCGTGCGTCGTGTATGTATATCTGTACGTACGTGCGTATGTATGTATGTATGTATTTTTATTTTATTGACGCACTGGCAACGTGCGGCTTCAATTTCCATGTGCTAACTTAGCCGACAGTCATGCACCCATTAGTTTAATTTGTTGATCACCATCTCCCGGTCGGGGGATCGAACCGCCATTCTGCAACTCCGCATAGCATCAGCAACCAGGCATCTTTCCACGGGACCACCGCGCCAAGACTAAAAAGTCAAGGATTGGCCGATTGGCCAGGTCGGGAGCAAATTCATATTTAGATTCCATCTCTGGGTAATTGTTTGCTAGCATATCAATCGTCTCTGAAAATGTATTTGATTTGTGTCAAATGTCATTTTCGTATATGGTTAATGGCAGTCATGGCAGTGGACTCGAAAAGTATCTTGTACACTCATGTAAAATATGTTTTGTTGAATTACTGTGTGAATGCATGGGAGCATAAAGATGATTTTACTGATGTTGGCGCACGCACGCACGCACGCACACACGCAATGCCCGGACGCACACAAGCACGCACACAAGCACGGCCGCACGCACGCCCGACCGTACGCCCGTACGCACGCACGCACGCACGCACGCACGCACGCACGCACGCACGCACGCACGCACGCACGCACGCACGCACGCACGCACGCACGCACGCACGCACGCACGCACGCACGCACGCACACACACACACACTAGTTGTTGGTGCCAACTAAAAATTAAAGATTACTATTTAGCATTTTGTAATATTGTACTATATTTACTTTTTCACACACTCACATGTATTACATTAACCATTTAATCGATATAATAAAGTGATGTTCTTTCACTTTCAAGCTAATTACATACGGAATGTGTTGAATACTTTAAAAATAATTTGCCTTGAATCCATTGCTGCCTATGGAATTAATGATATCTTCCCCATATGCTGTGTAAATGGCCTAGGTGAATAAAGAAAACTGAAAACTGAAACTGGTCAAACTTGTTTCAGATTATTCTACAGCTTCTTTGTATGGTTGCTATGTAATCGAAATAACGAGGCTTAATCGATGAAATAGTTAACTTTGATTTTCCTCATTTGAATCATAATTACCAAATGGCAAAATAACTTACAATTTAATCAACAATTTGTTGAATATTGTGAAAATAATTTGTTTAGGTGACAGCAACGTGTTCAAGTTAAATAAGTTTCAAAATATTAAACATCTTATCTGTATGATTGTCTTGAAATTTGGGAACTACTTGGTGGAACCAAAATACCATTTCGTATCTGTCACGCTATGGGCATGCGTCATTGCATAACACATAAAAAACAAACCATAAAGGCAATCACTCGTCGTCACTTTTACTCTCAATTGTGTATTGTCTTTGTGTACTATTCCCGACAACAGTCTTGCGCACAACCTTACATTCAAGGCCATAGCGACGACATATACACCGAGGGTCACATGGTTCGTTCGCATCAGCACTACAAGTTTTAGCTATCATGGTCCCGCCCATCTCTAGCTAATCTCCACCCACACCTCCCTCGTGTTGGGATCGATCGATCACTGAGCTCCATGACTATCAATTTCCATAAAGCTATACAGGTAAGCTGTTAAATATTTTAAAACTAATTTGACTGGGTGCTGTTGCCGCCAAATTAGTTTCAAACCATTCAACAGAAAGTTTATTAAATGGTAAAGACATACGATTCGTACGTGTCAGACTATTAAGCGTTAAAGACGGACTATAATGAGTCATTCGTGACGTCATGATTATGACGTCAGCACACACGTCGATTATGATGACATATGACGTCATATGATGGATGGATGAACTTGGAAAGATCCATTGCTCCGAGCAACGTTGATGGTGCTGGTCCCATATCAATTGTAACTAGTTGTACTTGTCCGTTGACTCTCTGCCAAAACCATACTGCATTTCCTCCATACAAAGAGACACGTATTTCGGACTCTGTGCAGGGCCGTATTTAGATATGTGGGGGCACTGGGGGCAAAGAATGAGCTATGGGGTCTCCCCCCGAAAATATATCCCCCGAGGCATTTCAATGTCTGGGGTTCTCCCCCCGAACATATTTTACATCTAGGTGCTCTGAGAAGGCCAGAGAGTCTACTTTTAGGGTGAATTATGGCGCTTTCTTTCGTTGTAAAATTATTTTATTTTGCAAATTTTCGTAATTAACATTGTTGCCGAACACCAAACAAGAATTGGGCCCCCCCCCCCACAAATATTAGAATAGAATTATAATGCATGATTAAGAGTTCTAAACTAATACAGTTTGCTTTAAATGTCCTATAACTTCCAAAAAAATGCATAATTTTTTTTTTCATTTTTAAATTGTGGGGGCCCCTTGCTTGTGGCGGCCCCGGGGCTTTTGCCCCGCTAAATACGGCCCTGACTCTGTGTCAGCTAAATGTTCCATACTGACAACTTCCTTTAACCTGAACAGGGATGCATATGCACGTATAACCATCAGAGACAACTGTTGATGTTCTGTAATGCCGGTCCACGTAATGGGCCTTTCAAGTTTTAGCAACGCCCCGCCCATCCCTAGTTAAACTCCACACACGCTTCGCCAGTGTTGGGATCGATCAACCAATCCCTGAGCTCACTGAACTTCATGACTATCAATTTCCAGAAAACTATGCAGATAAGCTGTTGAATATTTTGAAATTAATCTGACTGGGTACTGTTGCTGCCAATGGCAGCAACAGCGCCCAGTCAAATTAGTTTCAAAATATTCAACAGCATGTTTATTAAATAATAAAAACATGCAATTTATACAACCTCACGGACTATTAAGCGTTTCAGACGGTCTAGCTTTCGAGTCATTTATGACGTAATGATTATAACGTCATCCTACACGTCACTTATTTGATTATGACATCATAAGTTTGACTGAGGAAATGGATTCATGAATTGTCATAATGTTGAAGAACATCTACAAATGTGCCTGTCTTTGGCCACCACTATCAAGAACATAGTATCTTCACGTTTACGTGGATTACTGTTCATTGTGATAAAGTCCAGACCTTTCGCTACAGACGACGTGTCCACCTTTCTTATGGAACGTGTTGCTGGATCAAATAGCATCTGTCCGTCCATTCGTCCCTCCGTCTGTCCTTCGGGCTATATCATACAAACTGTTGGGCTAAATTCAATCAAATTTGTAATGTGGGTTATCCATATGATTGCGGACTGCAAGACAAAAGATATTAACGAATCAAAATTCTGAATGGAATTTCTAGAGCCTATCATTATATGATCATTTCAGTCCAATTTGGTTGAAATCGGTCAAACTGGTAAGGAGAAGAAGCAATTTTACAATTTCTGGTAATTTTTCATAAAATCTCAGCTTTCGCCAAAAGATATTAACGAATCAAGATTCTAAATGGAATTTCTGGAGTCTATCATTATATGATCATTTCAGCCCAATTTGGTTGAAATCGGTCAAACCGTTAAAGAGAAGAATCCATTTGATAATTTCTGGTAAATTGATAATACAATTCTAGGATTTTCACCGAAAATAAAGGATCATTCAATCCAAATTTGCTTGAAATCCACAACGGGTTAAGGAGGAGATGGATTTTGACAATGTCCAATCACTTTTTCAAAAAATCTTTTCATCCAAGAAATGGACCTACCAAAATTCTGAGTAGACTTTCTGGAGTTTGCCATGATAGGACCATCCTAGCCAAATTTGGTCGTAATCCGCCAAGCGGCTAAAGAGTAAATTGGTTTTCACAATTTCCGGTAAATTTGGCATAAAATCTAAGATTTTCACCCAAAATATTGACCAATCAAATTTCTGAATAGTTTCTGGAGTCTACCACTTTAGGATAATCCAACCAAATTTGGTTTAAATCGGTCAAACCGTTAAGGAGAAGATGTGATTCGGGGATATGTGCGCTAAACACGTCAACCTCTTCGCTTGTAACGAAATGGCAGAGGTCTGATACGAAAGGGGCAGAAGTACGCCAGTAGGCCTAACCGTCTCTGAGTTGTATGGGCTTAGTGCATAGATAGACCTATGGGCTTGTTAAGTGATGACGTATTTCCGAGCCCAGCTAGATTGTTACATACACAAAACAATGTTTTTGTTTAACAACAAATGATGACGTCATAAACACACAGTTATGATGTAATAAAGGAAAGTACACACTGCCGGGTTGCGAATCACGCGCAGTGACGTCATACTTATCAAGCCCATACGATATCAATGGTTTGGTGAGTCTATAATTTAACGCTTTCGTGACGAAACCGGCCAAATACGGCATCTGTAGTGGTTTTGAGTAATGTCCATTTACAGGCCAAGAGAAGCCTATTTTTGAAATTTTACCACTGAAATGACTGGCTCGGTAACTGAGCCAGTCATTACAGTGGTAAATTTTCAAAATAGTCTTCTCTTGGCCTGCAAATGGACATTCAATAAGTAAATATTTTAATTTTTCGAAGAAATTTAGTCATTAAAAGGTTAATAAACATTCTGTTGTTGAATACGTTGAGACTAATGCCACTGGAAGTCGCATAGTTACCTTGCAGTTGAGATTCTGGGAATTCAGGATTTAAAGTGTTAAAACCGATTTAAACAAAGTCGTGTGTGAATCACTTAGCTAGAAATAGGGATTACGTAAGTAGAACTGGATCCCCCATTCATCTAAAAGAGTGTAAATCAATAGAGGGTGTGTAAATAAATAGAGGGTGTGTAAATCAATAGCGGGTGTGTAAATCATTAGCGGGTGTGTAAATCATTAGAGGGCGTGTAAATCAATAGAGGGATCCGTTTCAAAGCCATGTCCCGCCTATTTCTAGCTAAGCTCCGCCCCACGTTTTGAGCGTGTTGGAATCAATTATGCACATTGAAGCCTAAATTGCCAGAATCCCAATTCCAGGCTGGCCATACAGGTAAGCATATGACAGCAACAACGCCCAGTCAATTTAGTTTCAAAATATTCAACATAATGCTTATTAAATAGTAAATCAATGAACGCCATACAATTCGTAAACTTGATGGACTGTTCGAGGTTCATGGAGCAGCTAAATACGTCATTCATTATGCATTCTGATTGTAATGACAGTCTACTAGTCACGTCATTTATTATGACGTCATATACCTGATTGGCAGATCTCATTTATCCATTGGGTAGGCTCTAACCTACCGGTATTGCAAAGAGAGGATTGCATAGGACAATGCGGGCATTCACGCCATTGGCAGTCTCCTCCATATGAGCGGTATGCCCTTTGAGTCATTCTTTTATAAAACTGCCTACTGGGACTCTATGCGAAGCTTCCATGCAGACTCACACATCTGCTATGATAAGAGTACCCTCATAAAGCAGGTCATTGGGCTTTTACTACGCAAATGCCCGACCGTATTGACCCAGTACCGGCCCAGTAACCCGCATTATCAAAGTAACTAACACTGCATCTCGGATAAAGTCAATAGTGTATACGCAACTTAAGACCATATTGACTGCTAGCACAGATATACATGCAATAGATTTTATTCATTATTAAATATGTACAGATACTCACATTACACAGATTTTACATGATCAAATTATAATTAGTAATATTACGCTTCATTTTATACATTTACTTAAGTAATATGTTACGTAGTATGTTATACTATTAATTTGTGTCTATATATTATGTATGCCTTAATAATATTATACAGACAGAGTCATCGTAATAATAATAATAATAATAATAATAATAATAATAATAATAATTATTATTATTATTATTATTATTATTATTATTATTATTATTATTTATATATACACAGTTATTTAATACATTCAAATATCATATATATATATATATATATATATATATATATATATATATATATATATATATATATATATATATATATATATATATATATATATATATATATATATATCAATATTAAAGCTTTTCGTGGTTAGACATAAATTGCAATATTCACACACGCACGCACGCACGCACGCACACACATAAATATAATTTTAACGTACCCTTTTGCAGTAGTTCTCTCATATTAAAAACTAAATATAATAATAAACATGAGAGAGATAGAGGAGGATGGGAGGGAGGGAGGACTGGGGAGGGAGGGAGGGATGGAGGGAGGGAGAGAGAGAGAGAGGGGGGGGGGGGAGATGGTCAGGTAGCGCGACTGGGGGTGGGTGGGGTGGGGGCATTTGCTACGATGTTAATAGAGACAGATATCCCAGGCCCCACCCCTCACGTTTTTTATCATATTGTCGAAAGTATTCGGATTTTCCGAACTTTTAGTATCACGGCCACAGTTGTGGAACTCTAGTACACAACCTTTCTGGTGTTGCAATTTGAACTACACCGGACCCGTAGTTTCCAAGCAATTCAGATACAAAATGTGATTCGCTCCAGATACAGGTTCTTTTATTCTGCCCACGGCCAATGTCTGGAAACCCTCTTGCACGTCACGTTTCTTCCTTGTCTTACAACTTGAGCCAAATCGAGCCAATAGTTATTGAGATACCGCCCCTGACAGAAAGACATGCAGACAGGCAGGCAGGCAGGCAGGCAGATAAACAGACCCGAATGCACTTACGAGGCGAAGCTAATACACCTTCATTGTGTTTACGATGTTAATGCATCATTAAATAATAAATCATAATAAGCAATATTAACCTCAATAATTTTGTCTACAAATAACTTATGGTGCCCAGCACGCACGCACGCACGCACGCACGCACGCGCGCACGCACGCACGCACGCACGCACGCACGCACGCGCACACGCACGCACGCACCCACGCACGCACACACACTCGCACGCGCACTTACGCACTAATACACTCACCGATGAGCGTGTAGGCTACACACCTGTTACATGCGCCATTCAGTCATTGTTCTAATGTTGCGGCTGGTGCAAAAAGTCAAAATTCTTTAGAAAATAATTGTAGCCTGGTTATTTAGACAGTAAAATGTTTTTAAATCCCTAATATACCATATATGAGTAACACCTAAAACAGTGCAGTACTTATGGGGCCTATTACGAGCCAGATCATATGAACTAAGATCAAGCTGTTATTCCCTTAACACACATCTCACACGAGCCAACAAGTTCTACACAACATTTGTCTACGAAGTTGGCTTGCAGCATATTGTGTGCAACAAAAAGTGAGCTGCAAATGGACCTTTACCATATGACGTCATAATCAACTACGTGGCGTGTCGGATGACGTAATCAATAATCAAGAATTATTGAACCGTGAATGACGTATATAAGTACGAACGCATAATGGACCTTTCAATTTTATCTATGCCCCGCCGATCTCTAGCTAAGCTCCACCCACAGCTCGCCCGTCTTGGGATCGATCGAGCTCTGAACTCACTGACTATCAATTTCCAGAAAACTATACAGGTAAGAATGAGTATTTTGGAACTAATTTGGCAGCAACAGCGTCCAATCAAATTAGTTTTAAAATATTCAACATCATGTTCGTACAACGTGTCTGACTATTAAGACTTAAAGACGGGCCAAATAGAATCATTTATGAATATGACGTAATCATTATGATGTCATCCTACACGTCACATAGCTGATTATAACGTCATATTACGCCAGCTGATAGATAGATGGATACTCTGGAAAGGTGAATTGAAGACGGACTAAGCGTTGTTGTACAATAAACATTCTGCCACAGGCAGTAACAACACCCAGTCAAATTAGTTTCAAAATATTCAACAGCTTACCTGTATAGTTTTCTGGAAATTGATAGTCAGTGCGTTCGATCGATCGATCCCAACAAGGGCGAAGCGTGGGTGAAGCTTAACTAGGGATGGGAGGGGAATAGCTAAAGCTGGAAAGGTCCGTTGGAATAGTGTTCTATTTTAGGATCGGTGAGTAGATGAATCCAGTCTATCGATTAATCATATGACGTCACAATCAACTACGTCATGAATAGCATAATTAAGTCCGTCATAAACGTTTCCTAGTCCGTCAAGTTGCTACAATTTTGTCTTTACTATTTAATAAACAGTTTGTTGAATATTTTGAAACTACTTTGACTGGGCGCTGGTGCTGCCATAGCAACAGCTCTGGAAATTGAGATTTGGGGAGTGCAGGGACCGATAGATCCCAACACGGACAAGTCGTGGGTGGAGCTTAGCTAAAAATATAGGGGTATAGCTAAACTGGATTCCCCCATTCTCATGAATTCGATATGTCACTTAAGCATAAGTTTTAAATGACGTCATGATTAAAAGATGGCACCTGTTCACTGCCGCCATAATCGGATGACGTAGATCAGACAAGTGACACAAAAGACAAGAATCTGACGGTGTCAGCTTGAATTGTATGTCTTTTCACACAATAGTACCATCAGGTCTGTTAAGCCATGACCTCATACACATGTGATGGACCCGGAAGTGTAGAGTTATTGCTGTCTATGTTATCAACATGTTCCAGCCAAATTACCCGTAGTTTCAAAATATTCAACAGTTCTCCTGTCTTAAACCAAAGACAGTGAAATCTCAATGCCATCACTTAACACGTCTATAGTAGGGCATTGCTATTATCAATGGAGGGATCCGATCTGTCCCTCACGTATCTGGCGTCATAATCAAGTTGGCTGACGTTACAATCAAATGACATAACTTCGCCACAAAGTTGAGAAGTCCGTCACGAAAGTAATAGCCTATGATACATGCGTATTGTAGAAAGAGGAGCGTTCTACCATGACGAGCCATTTGACGCTACCATGACGCAACGTCGCAGATAGGCATTTGACGCTACTGCATATTGTACAGTCACCTACCATCTCTATAAAATGTACCTTTCCAGTTTTAGCTGTTCTCCGCCCATCTCTAACTAAGCTCCACCCAAACAACGCTCGTGTTGCGATCGCGCGATCGATCAATCCCAGCACTCACTGACTAGCAATTTCCAGAAAACTATACAGGTAAGCTGACAATAATTTGACTGGGTGCTGTTACTGCATATGGCAGCAACAGCGCCCAGTCAAATTTGTTTCAAAATATTCAACAGCATTTTTATTAAATAGTAAAACATACAATTCGTACACCGTGTCGGACTATTAAGTGTTTAAGACGGACTAAATCGAGTCATTCATGCTGTAATTGATTATGACGT
>CM067371.1:123151319-123171992 GCA_034401795.1 Chaetoderma sp. LZ-2023a
TGATCGTGGTCGCATTAAGAACGACCATATGTTGGTCATCTCAGGACCTAGATCGTTATGCTCGATAGTCAGATCTTCATGATGGGTTTATGGTTGTAATCAAACTCACTGGGATGCACATCATACGCTGTAAACGGTTAACTATTGATTGCATTAAAACAAATTGACGCCGTGTATGTACGTGGATTACACGCTTCTGTGGGTGCGTGTGTTGTGGTCAAATGTTTTATATTTGTAATTCGGTATAAGCTGTCGCGTGCGGCGCATATTTCACACTTCTTCCTTCTTAAAGAATAATGAGAATGCCTCTTAAGAGAGAAAGCACGTGGCTGTTCAAGTTAAAACTATATAGGTCTATAGTGTTCCACTCTTTCTTTAGACGAAGTCACGATGAGCAGCAGAGAATCTGTTCAGCGTGATCTTAAAGCTGTGAAGTCAACTGTGGTTGCTTTCAGTGTCAGCCAGTTCCACTGGTTAAGCAGTTCATCGGGTAGAGCTTCCATATGAGACTGGGCCGCTCTTAGTCGCTAACAGCTCTCCACCATAGTCTTCATTTGGTGAATATCTCCATCTCACTGCCAAATAAGGCAAGAATAATTCAGATAACAGATCCCTTACTTAGCTTGTTTCAGTGCCCGTCATGACGCATGTAAATGCGAGTCCATTCCATCAACGTTTGGAGCTCAGGTACTTTATTCCTGATATGTTGGACGTTATCAAAAGTATCGTTATGTTGCCACTCTAAACTTTCATTAGGTGTGATGGGATGCTGCCATCAGTGACAGAACGTACTGCTTTTTGGTGGTGGTGCTGCTCCAGGACTTCCCAACGAACCTATTGACAAGACTGAATCTTTACTAGAGGTAGGGTTTATACTAGAGGAATTGTTTGATCATATGGCTTGAGAGATGACTGCTATGGAAGATTGATTAGGCTTAAGCGCTGCAAGGACTCTTTACCTTCTCCATATGTCTTTCTGCATATTCTCATCTTGATGACGTCAGCTGATGTTGCTATGGCGATTATTTGCTTGTGTGTGAGGCCACGTACGTTTGCACCTAAAATCTGCAAAGAAGATGCAGAAAAAGAAGGATAGTATAATTCAGACGCTGTGTAATGCTCAGATTTCATCATTCCACCACAGGTATAGGTATCATTATAAAGACACTGAGTACTCGTAACTGATTCAGATTATGCCATCTGTATATGTGAGCCAAGCATCACGACACAGCAGCATCCAGACTCGTGGGGCGAGTGTGACACTTAAGAAACGGTAGCAGCTTTGGTGGCAAAATTCAAGTGAATTCGTATGCCAGTCAGAAATAGTGAAATATTGCAAGCAATATCCTGAAATTTAGGGAACTCGCTGCCACCACCACCCTCACCCAACCTAGAGGCAGCCTCTTAGAACATCTACATATGAATTTTGTTCCCGGGGAACATGCTGCGGACATCTCTAGATTTGTATCCCCTCCACTTTGAAAATCATTCATACGACCCTGCCATCTCATGGCTTAATTGACTGGTACTCTTACTTGCCTCCTCCTCCACCCAACCCCCACCCCACCTCTCCTCCTCCCTGTCATACACCCCTCCTCCTCCTTCTCCTCCTCCTCCTCCTCCTCCTCCTCCTCCTCCTCTCAAACGACCATCCTATGCATTACTGATGCGTGGTCACATAATGCTGTATGATACAAGTCGGTGTAAAGAATTATTTTGTTGGAACAAGATTATGGAATGAGAATTTTAAGGATATATGGTGTTTTGATCATCTACCTAAAGCACCATCGTGTTGGTTCAAAATTTTGAACAGGTGCGATTGTGGTGTCATTCCTTACCGATAATACTTCATCTCCTTTCCGGAGTCCAGCTGTCTGCGCAGCTGAGTCTTCAAACACCTCCGACACGGTCACCGCTAGGCGGAGGTCAGAACCACTGAAACACAAATGTGCAGATGTAGTGCAAAACCTGCCAACTTTAACAATGAAATGATGATTGTCAGTTTTGTGTAGACATTCAAAACATTTAAGGAAAAGTAGTCAAAGTTACAGCTACATATGGTTATGAACTGGAGAATATAGTTTAGAATCTAACCCTTTCAACACGACAGACAGCCGTGACGCATTCTTTACTCTGTCAGACATATTTTGTTGAAAGTTTTAAAGCAAATTTACCTAGAAACTGTTGCTACTCAATGCAGCGACATCGTCCAGGTAAACCTATTTTAAAATAGGTAACAATTCTTCCGTATTGCTTGGTGTTTTGTTTAATTGAGATATCGAGCATTATAATTTCACATGATTACGGATGGAATTGTTAAGTCTGGTTGTGGTGGATTGGGGGTAAATCCAATAAGTAAATGAATAAGTTATTCACCTAATAATTTAGCGCAATTATTTTTAATAGTGATCTGTCTTATTTCGTCGGGGTCACTCACCCTGCTAGCCCAAACCCCAGTCCACCCGCGTGGTCAGCCGCCACGGATACATCCTTTTCTATTATCTTGCGGATCGGCAATGCTGCTCTACTGCCTGAAAAAGTGAAAAGATATTACTTCAATTCATGAATCCATTTCCTCACTCAATCATATGACGTCATAATCAACTACGCGATGTATAGGCTGACGTCATTATCATGACGCCATGAATGAGTCGAAATAGTCCGTTACCATTTAATAAACATTCTGTTGAATATTTTGAAACTAATGTGACTGGTTGATGTTGCTGCCATAGGCCTACCTGCATAGTTTCTGGAAATTAGCTAAACATCGCCTACTCAGCACGCGTGCCTTCGAGTTCGATGATAAGCAATGACTGCAGGCATTAACCGTTTAATGGCTAAATTTTGTCAAGAAAATTAAAATATTCCGTCCATTTTTTTGGCCAAGAGAAGACTATTTTTGAAAATTTACCAATGGAATGACTAGCTCAGTTATCGAACCAGTCATTCCAGTGGTAAGATTTCAAAAATAGTCTTCTCTTGGACTGCAAATCGAGATTTCTCACGAAATGAGAAATGCAGCGGCCGGTATTGGTCGTCGTCTCGAAAGGGTTAATAAAACCAATACCATATACATTAAAGGTAGAAATTCGAGAACACTCGATACGACTAAACACTCCAATCTCAAATCCCACTAGAGACGAAGCATTTAGATGGTGTTGACCTTGATGATGCTGCTGCTGATGATGATGATGATGATGATGATGCTGCTGCTGATGATGATGCTGCTGCTGATGATGCTGCTGATGATGATGCTGCTGATGATGATGATGCTGATGATGCTGCTGATGATGATGATGCTGCTGCTGATGATGATGCTGCTGATGATGATGCTGCTGATGATGCTGCTGATGATGATGCTGCTGATGATGATGCTGCTGCTGCTGATGATGATGCTGCTGCTGATGATGCTGCTGCTGATGATGCTGCTGCTGATGCTGCTGCTGATGATGATGATGGTGTAGTAGTAGTAGTTTTTATTAACTTATTACATTTTTCAGTTTTCGACCTGAGCGAGGTTCGAACACATGCAATTCTGCGGCACCGATCGCCTAGCGTTTGGGAGCCGAGCAGCCTACCCACTGGCCCACCATCCTGAGGACAAAATCCTCTTTCACCGGACCAGCTTTCAACTACCCTACTCACAACAGTATACATTCCAGACTTGCCATATCTCTAGGCACTGGCATGTATGTAGTTTTTATTAGTGTCAAGCATTAGTTCTAGAAACCCTGTCATTGACGACACACTGGCACTAGGATATAGCACAGTCATCATTAGAATGTAGTTTTTACATTTTTCAATTTTCGACCTGAGCGAGGTTCGAACCCAGGCAATTCTGCGGCAACGCACTGGCACTAGGATCTAGCTCATTCATCATAGTAGTAGAAGCAGCAGCAGCAGCAGCAGCAGCAGCAGCAGCAGCAGCAGCAGCAGCAGTAGTAGTAGTAGTAGTAGTAGTAGTAGTAGTAGTAGTAGTAGTAGTAGTAGTAGTGGTAGTGGTAGTAGTAGTAGTAGTAGTAGTAGTAGTAGTAGTAGTAGTAGTAGTAGTAGTAGTAGTAGAGCTGCAACCATTTCTTCTTCGCCCTTAACCACCGTGGCTTGTCCTCGATCGAAAATCTTTAGCTTCCTCAGATTCATACTTGATCTACATGCACCAAGCCGTGTTTTCTTGAGGTATCATCGCAGCACGCTTAACAGGTTTTTGCAATGTCTTCCTCACCTTATCGAAGGCAAAGTCGGCCTCCTTGATGAACTGTTTCCATTTTTGACAGTAGCCGCAAAACAGCTCAAAGCCACATAGCTCTGTGAATGGAGCAAAAACCTGAGCTTCAGAGGAGAAGGGCAAGAAGTGCAGAATCTTTAGCTCACTCTGCTGCTCAGACGACATTGCAAATCGCTGCATAACAGGAAATGTCGCTTTCCCGTACTGTTGGAAGATCTGCATTCGCGGATCTAAAATCCAAAGCGAAGCAGCTCTACAGGAAACTCGGTGTTTGCCATCCCAAACAACCGCGAACCATCACGATGCACAGCTGACCATACAGCCGTATCTCAACCCCAGCACTTTACAAACTGTCCAAGACTGGTGAGCTATTGGTGATGGTCAATGTGTGCTCACCCCGAAAACGCAGCATACCGGGTCGATGCTGGGCCGATACCAGGCTGTGATGATGAGGTATAGGGCCAGCATGAGTCCAGTAAGCTGTGTTGTCTGGGCATGTTCTGCAAATGCCAGAGAATGTGCTCGCCCAGAAAGCATTAGTTTGTTCAGTACCACTCTGTGACAATAAGCATCGGGCACAGTGAGGACGCAAGTAGCCGCCAACGTGAAAGAGGAATCCAGTTTTAGCTATGCCCCGCCCATCGCTAGGCAAGCTCCACCCATACCTTGCGTGTGTTTGGATCTATCGATCCCTGAACTCCCTGACTATTAAATTCCAGAAAAGCGCCAAGTCAAATTAGTTTCAAAATATTAAACAGCATGTTTATTGAATAGTAAAGACATATAATTCGTACAACAACGCTTAGTCCGTCATCAATTAAGCGTTACTGACGAACTTAGCTACGACATTTACAACGATTTTGATTATGTCGTCATCCTACATGTTACCTAGTTGATTATCATGTCATATGCTTGACGATAAACTGGATTCCTCCATTACGAGCAGACTAAAATTATAATCTATTAGCACTAAATACGAGAAAGCACCTACATGAGGCTATGATGTTCATACAGAGTGGATACGGTGGAAGGTAACCAATCGCAGCTGACAGAACCCATTCCTTACAGACACATAATACAATAAATAACGCGTCATTATAGAGATTCAATTTTGTTACGACGCTACATCCTGCAGTTTATTCCGAAAGAGAAATATACAAAAAACTAGAAGAAGGGATTTTGATAGATGGAAACATTATTTCTAGGAAAGAAATTGAATTAAATGTCACTGTGGTAGGATACATGCATGAAACTCAAGCATCCTCGTGTAAGCCTACATGCCCTCCTATCATTCCACGTGCGCTCGTGGACTTTGGCATCTTTCTCACTAAACTAAGGCACGTCTATGATGATATGGCTATCCATGCTAGTAGTGAAGGGGCTCGCTGAACTCTTTTGTTATGCAAATGAGCTCTTGACCTATTTAAATACTGCGTTCTGATTGGTTGTTCTGAATGAGCATGTAGACGCTATTGTTCTAAATGAGTGGGTGGACGCTATTGTTCTAAATGAGTGGGTAGACGCCATTGTTCATGCAGGTGTCCGCTATTGTTCTAAATGTCCGGCTACATGCTATTGTGTGCGTCTGTTCGCTATTTAAATGACATATGTGTGTTAAAGCGTAAGTAAAATGCTAAGCCAACTTAATGCGTTAGTGTATGGAAATAACTCAGTATATGCCAACATAATGATATGGTTATACAATATTTTTTATAGACTATTACTATTTATATAAAACTTCATATCAAAAGTGCTAATTTTCGTACCTTCCGAAAATGAAACTCGAACACCCGTAGACAAGGCTTATGACGTAATATCAGGGACCTGCGTAAGATGGAAAATTGACTCGCTAACATTCTGACAGCTCGCTTGCGTGTTGGTGACCATTAATTTGATGCTCCAAGACTTTGGATATTATGGCTCAAATTGGTGAGAACGCAGCATATACATTATTATATTACCTTTTAAATACAAATACAAATATCTCATGTTGTGTGGTTTAGCGTATTAATACAACAAATCAGTTTCAATGGAAATGGAATGTATTTCCGTGATTCTGATAGTTGCTGCACATCTATTTCATGAACGTCAAAAGCTAGTTGTAATGGCTAGAAACAAGTTTTACTCTTCCTATGCACCGATACACTTTTATATAATAACCCCTCTTATGTCAACAGTGCCTTAAAATGATACTTAACCCTTTCACCGACAAATGCCTGAAAAAGTATGGGGCCTATCTATTAAAGTATTTAACATATTATGTAAAATATTTTGCAATTAATTTGACTGGAAGCCAAATATATGTTGCTGCAACAGGTTCTAGTCAAGTTTAACTGCAAAATATTTAACACTTCCTCTATGGTTGCCGTGGGAATGCTGAAAGGATTAAATTAATTAACCCATTAATGGTCAAGATTTTCAGAAAATTTGAATTTTTGCTCAGTGATTCAGAAGGTTCCGGATTGTGCAATGAGCTTGCAAAAAATGTGCATTTGTAGGTCAAGAGAAGACCATTTTTGAAAGTTTACCACTGCAATGACAGGCTGACCTGCAAATGGACATTCACCAAGCAAAGCTTTCAATTTTCCTGACCAATCAATATGGCTTTTCAGCCAGTTTGACGAGAGGCCACCTTGGATTTGAGCCGATTTTTAGAAACCTCTTTAAAAATCTCCGAAACCACTTGGGGGATTAATTCTAAATTCATGAAATAGCATCTAGCATTAAAATTTAAATTGCATGGTAGTCATACAAGTCAGCTGTTTTAACAAAGTTTTGACAGAAAGTAGGTGCTGTATTGAGAGATATCCATTTGCCGGCCATAAGATTAGTTTTGAAAATTTATCACTGGAATGACCGACTCGATTATCGAGCCAGACATGCCAGTGGTCCATTTAAAAAAAAAGGCTTCTCTTGGCCTGCAAATGGACATTCAATAAGCAGATATGTCAATATTCTTGACCAAATGTAGTTATTAACGAGTTAATAGGCAAAATTGGTCTAAAGAACATCTAAAATCTTGTTTGGTAACTGTTCATTTGCAAGCCAAGATTAATTTTTTAAGTTTACCACCGGAATCACTGACTTGATGTTATCATGCCACTCATTCCATTGTAAAATCTTTAAAAATGGTCTCTTAGTCAGTAAACCAACATTCACAAGATAGATCTAGAGGGAGAGAGAGAAAGAGAGAGAGAGAGAGAGAGAGAGAGGGGGGGGGGGAGAGGGGGGAGGGGGAGGAGGGAGGTGTGTATTATATACTTTATTTTATATGATACATTCCTGAATCTGTTGTCTTTTTATTCAATTTTACAGGGTGTCTGTCATTCTTCAAGGAACTATATATATGGTACTATACTTCAATATGCTTACTTCCACATCGCCAATAACAAATGATAAAGGACTGACAGCTCAGAAGAAGTGGACAATATATTTAAATAATTTAATCAAAACAATGTTCTTTCTTCAAGGATTTCCAAATAATGTGTGTTGGTGTTTGGTACGTGTTATTGTATTGGTTCATTAGTAATAAGTCCTATCACATTCACATGACTGTAAATAAATCACAATCCATGCATTTCTATATCCCGGGCTTTGTTTTCTCATATACGTTTTAGCTGCGACTATCTAAAAAACTACTGATCCGATTTGGCTCAAATTTTAACATGAAGAAACTTGCAGTCAAAGAGGATTTCCAGTATTGTCCAGGATCCGTATAAAGGAACCTGGATTCTGATAAGATCAAATTCTGAATCTGTGGATATCTCGATCGGAAACTTCTTGTCTGATTTGGCTACAACTTTAACACATGACAGGGGGAGACCATACATTAGGATTCCACAACCTGATGTGGAATCCAAAAAACATCCAAAAAAATGTGAAACAATCTGGACTCGCGATTAGTATAAGTCTGCCTGTCTCTGTCTGTCAATTTTTTTTACATTCCTGATGCCAAAATCGCAACTGGAGCTCGTCCTCATGTGTTTTTAAAAACTAGGATGGGATATTGCATCGGTCAGTCAGTCTGTCTGTCCATCCATCTGTCTATCTCATCTGAAACCTATTGGTGGAATTCAATCAAATTTGTTATGTGAGTTACCCATAATATTGAGATGACGTTTACATTAGGCTCCAATCACATGGTGGGGCTTGGTGGATGGGGGGGGGGCAGAAGGTCAAAGTTAGTGGAATTCAACCAAATTTGGTATGTTAATTACCCATTTGCTTGCGGGTTACAAGACAATGTTTACATTAGGAACTAAAATGTGCAGTCGATGGCGAGCTTTACCCTCACTTTGACCCAAAACACAATAAATTCCTGGAAATGTAGTTTCAATTGGTAATGGGTTTCAAAATGAAATGCAACATGACCACCTTTGGATAAATTTAATTTTTGGCTCACAATCCCCACCCCCTGAGCCCCACCCCTGGGGATCATAACAAAATTTCAAGTTTCTATCTGAAATGGTCTAGGCTGAGTTGCATTACAATCGATAATTACTGGCCAATTTTGACTTTTTGTTCCAGCCCCTTAACTTCAGTTTGAGCCAAGATCAAAATAGGTCCTTGTCCTGTAGACTACTAATCATTGACTTGAAAATGATATGAGACATGACAACCTTTGGACAAATTTTCCCCACCCCAAGGGTCCTGTTCCTGAGGGTCACCCCAAGATTCCAAAAGTGTCATGGACATCCCTGTCCAGGTGTGCAATCATCCCCAATGTTTTAAGTTTCTATTTGAAATGGTCTAGGAGTAGTTGCATTACAATCGATAATTTACTGGCTAATTTTGATGTTTTTACCCCTGGGCCTAGCCCGGGGGGAGGGGGGAGAACAAAATTCCAAAAGTGCCATCCATGCACTTCCTTGCCCATAGGTATAATCATCACCAACGTTTCAAGTTTCTATCTTAAACGATCTAGAAGGAGATGCGTTAAAATAAATAAGGGCACAGATGGCTGACATGCGCGCACGCACACAGGTCGCATCACATAATCCCAACTTTTTCTTCGGAAAGCATGGGGATAACTAGATTGATCGGTTGATGATGCGTCATCACAAATCCCCACCTTCAGCGCCTTGAACATTTGACACCCCCACACCTCGGCAGTGGTGCCAAATGTAAATGTCATTTTGCAATCATATGGGTAATTCACATACCAAGTTTGGTTGAATTTCGTCGAATAGTGTCAGAGGAGTTGCATTACACTCAATTTCATGACCCTTCGACAGCCCCCCCCCCCCCCCATCCCATACACCCGTGGGGCGAGGCCAAATGTAAATGGGCTCATTAACTCCACATTGATATGGGTAACTGACATACTTAATTTTGGTGGATTCTGTCAAACAGTGTCAGAGGAGTTGCGTTACAATCAATTTCATGACTTTTTGACCCCCATCCCCCACCCGTGGGGCGGAACCAAATGTAAAGGTACTCATCCACTGCACAGCGGAAAATTAACACACTGAATGTGTCTGGCATGCGGCAAACCACAATGACATATACGCATGCCATTTTTACATAGCAGCAGCAGCAGCAGCAGCAGCAGCAGCAGCAGCAGCAGTAGTAGTAGTAGTAGTAGTAGCAGTAGCGACAGCAGCAGCTTTAGAAGCAGCAGCAGAGACGGCTATGGCTGCTAGTACTACTACTACTACTACTACTACTACTACTACTACTACTACTACTACTACTACTACTACTACTACTACTACCGCCACCCCAGGAAATTGTGTAGGCAGTGATTGTATTCAATTAACTCACCCCCCCTCACCACCCCCACCCCCACCCCCGTCCACCCACCCCACCCACACCCATCCACTCACACCTGTACACATTTCCTGCTGTTGAATATTTTTGGAATTAGTTTGACTGGGAGTTGGTGCTGTCTATGACAACAGCAACATAATCCAGTCAAATTAGTTTTAAAAATATTAAAATAAGAGCTTTCTTGTGTAGTTTTCTTATAATCGAGATGCTGGAATTTCAAGGGTTAAGTGCCAACAGACAGTTGACCTAGTTTACCGAGATCTTTGTTGAATGACAGAGGATTGCTATTTACGATGTAATTTGGCAATGTACATTTTGTTCCTTCCCACGCATTAGACTACTTGTGTTGGGTGGGTGTGTAGGATATATATAATATATATAAAGATTTTACTATGAATGTAGTTGATGGTCTATGATTGTATTATAATACGCAAAAATCTTTTGTCTGTTAGAACAAGTCGCCTCTTATGACAGCGGTCAACGTTATTTCACTCAGCTGTTTCAGACAAGCTTAGCCGATCCCCTGAAATGAGTCATGCGCCAAGGCCGTTCTCATTTCGTTTTTCAGTGAGTCAGCACAGGATCGCCGAATTTAAAATAAATCTGAATAATATCTTCTAATAACACATTCTATTTCGTTCTTTAATGCCCAATGTTGTATATGAAACCACTTTCAATGCCATTGTACTTCTTCTTTAATGCATAATAGATTAATGTGTTTTTTAAATAGGTATTGACATGCGTAACTCTGCGTAATGATGAACGTGTGCTGGCTGAATGATGAACGTGTAGTTTAACGTATTAATTAGGTGGGCAGTAGTGGCCCACATAGTGGTTAAAAAGATATTTTGAAACTAAGTGGCTTCCTATGTCAAATTGTCGAACATGACTTTTGAACAATGGCACACTGCATGAACAACGGTCACATGAATTGCAGGTGACCAGCTGTGCACCATAGTTCCCATGTCAAAATGATTAATGGGTTTTAATGTGACATTTGACCCTATCTCGACCAATAAGGATTTAGAACAATAGCATCCAGCGCCCACTTATGAACAATAGCGCACAACCGCCACTTATGAACAATAGCGCACAACCGCCACTTATGAACAATAGCACACAACCGCCACTTATGAACAATAGCGCACAACTGCCACTTATGAACAATAGCGCACAACCGCCACATGAACAATAGCGCACAACTGCCACTTATGAACAATAGCGCACAACCGCCACTTATGAACAATAGCGCACAACCATCACTTATGAACAATAGCGCACAACCATCACTTATGAACAATAGCGCACAACCGCCACTTATGAACAATAGCGCACAACCACCACTTATGAACAATAGCGCACAACCGCCACATGAACAATAGCGCACAACCGTCACTTATGAACAATAGCGCACAACCGTCACTTATGAACAATAGCTCACAACCGCTACTTATGATCAATAGCGCACAACCACCACTTATGAACAATAGCGGACACCTGCAGGAACAAAATGGGTTCTAGTTAGTATAAAAGCGATATGATTTAACATAAACACATGTATCATCTGCTACATGCTATAAAATTGATTGAAGACGTTAACAGAATTGTGTTAAAATAAATAATGAGAGTTTAATGTGTAAAGAAGTTGTCAATATATAGTGAACTTATTCTCTCAATAGCAATCTTTTTTCTTAAATCAAGTAGTGAACTATATTTGACCATTTAGCATTAGGATATTGATTTATTTACACAATTATGGATGATAAACTAAACGGACAAGAGAATGCTATTAATGTGATCTTACAGCAGATGGCTGACGAGGATCGCATGGCATTGAACAATGACACTACACAACACGCATATCAGACACCATGTGAAAGCATACTTGACCATGCTCAAGAAGTGCCTATCTTCAATCAAACAGAACAACGTGTCGCGCAAAATGAGACTAGTGACTATGTGGTGAACTTTATGCGGCAAATATCATCGTGTATTCCGCTTACTAATGACGATCTTAATCAACATTTGCAGCATGTTGACCCTGAGCTATTGAGAAATAATGAACAATTTCTATTAGATCTGTTGGATAATGACAGTGTACCCGCTCCTAATGCCATCACGATGGATGCGAATATTATGCAGCAAATATCTGACTGTTCACAGGATGCTGATGTACCTTCTAGACAGCCTCAGTACGATGGTGTATTGGAATATGGTAACTATATAAATGAGCCTACTGGACAAGTGCCTATCTTCGATCAAACAGACCAGAAAATCACGCAAAATGAACCTAGCGACAATCTGAAGAACATTATGCAGCAAATGTTTGCATACATTCCATTCACTGGTGACAATCTTAATCAATATTTGCAACATGATGACACCATTTTATTCAGCAATAATGATCAATTTCTAACTGATTATTTCGATAATGACATCGTACCGCTCCTACTGCCATCTCGATGGATGTGAATATTATTCAGCGAATATCTGACTGTTTACTGCACGCTGATGTACCTTCTTCTACCCAACCTCAGTTCGTTGATATATTAGATGTAACTGTACCTACATGACAAGTGTCTATCTACAACCAAACTATACAGCAAATCACGCAAAATGAAACTAGAACCAATGTGGAGAAGATTATGCAGCAAATATCTGCACACATTCCACTCACTAATAATGATCTTAATCAATATTTGTTACTTGATGACCATGATCTATTGATCAATAATAATCAATTCCTCTTATATAGTGACATCGTACCCACTCCTAATGACATTGCGATGGATGCAAATATTATGCAACAAATATCTGACTGTTCACCGCACGCTGATGTACCTTCTTCTACCCAACCTCAGTTCATTGATGTAGTAGATATAAATGTACTTACACAACAAGTGCCTATCTACGATCAACCTGTGCAATGAATCACACAAAATGTGACTAGCACCAACGCGATGAACATTATGCATCAAATATCTGCACGCATTCCACTCACTAATAATGATCATAATCAATATTTGTTGCGTGATGACAACGATCTGTCAATCAATAATGACCAATTCCTCTTATGTAATGACGTTGCATACGCTCCTATCCAATCTCAGGTAAGTGGTGGTCTGATAGATTATTCGGACTATATAACATCGAAGACTATACGTAAGTTCTGTAGTAAAAAAAATCATATTGACAGTACTGAATATAGCGTATCATTTAAGAAATATCCTATTGCCGATTCACCATTAACTCATTCAGAGTTTATATCAGGCATGGTTCAAACTCTGCTCGATACTTATAATGCCTATAGCAATGTTCAATCAAATGACCATGTAAGAATTGAGATCATTCAATCGGTGTTAGATATGCCTAGCACGATGGATTTTATGATGTGGGATAAAATTACAGCAGATCAAATTTTGGATTCGATTGAAAAAGTAATTCAGTCAAACACTAACTGCAAGCTATCAGATGGCTTTGAGTTTCATGTTTTTCGCGTTGAGGACTACAACTCTGGCGGGAAGCATGATATTCACCGCGATGTGATCAAACGTGATCATTTAAATCTGCTAAATATACATTGCGATGATAAAGATGAGTACAAGCGCATCAAAAAATGTATTGTACATGTCCGTGCAGAATATCCATTCTGTTTCACAGCCGGTATATATTTAGGGATAAAATTTATCGAGAAAACAAAAAATCAGATCACTAACCACGAATGGAACAATTTGAGACAAAATAAAACATATCAGATGCATATGGCACGCAAGTATCATGCAGCATGTTGTATTCCTGAACGCGAGATTAATAGTACTGACTTGTTGAAATTTCAACAACATTTCGGCAACGAATTTAATATCTGCGTCTACTCTGAGTCAACGCATGAATGTCTATTTGGTAAGCACATCTACTACTCTACCATCAATATATCTTTTACATTCGGAACGCGATAATCACATTTCATTAATAACGTCTATCGCAGCATTTCTTATGGTGTGCAATTACTGTCCCCATTGCGACGTATCATATAGTAATACTTATGATTGCATAGCACTCTGTCGCCAATGTTTCTCTGCTAAATCAGGTGTCGACGCATGTCATTCTACAGTCGCATCGCATATGATAATGTGTAATGATTGTCATCATAAGTTTTATAACGAGCAATGTATGACAAATCATTACGCAAATGGGACATGCGAAATCATAAAGGCATGTCACCTCTGCTTCGTACATGTACCTAAAGAGGGTGATGAACACATATGTGGAATGACTAAATGTCACGCATGTAGAGAGAAGTGTAATGTTAATGAAGAACATATTTGCTTTCATAAAGTAAGTCATTATCACATGCGCGTCCATGAAAATGGGTGATGAGGATCTAACGTACGAATCTTATATAAAAAATACATCATTTATGATACTGAAACATATTTAGAACCCATTAACAATACCGACAATAATATTGTCGGCAAGCATAAAGTTAATCTTGTGGAAGCAAATGTATGCTGTGACATGTGCATTGAGCAGAAACTTGAAGCTGAGTGCACTACGTGTAACCGAGGCATGAATAATGGATATGTTCGCTTTCATGGGTTAGATGCTATGGATCAGTTTGTTAAATGGTTAGCGCGCATTACCATATGTAGACTGAATTCTTAATTGACTATTCTTTCTTATTAGTGACCTAATAGTCTAAATAGCAGTAAGATTTATGAATGGAATATTTTAAAACTTGACTGTTTGATATATATATATATATATATATATATATATATATATATATATATATATATATATATATATATATATATATACACCTGTGCAAAAGTTAAGCACCACCCTATTTTTACGCACATGCGAGGGTATATTCATGTGCTATGAAGAAAGCAATAGCATAAACATTTATGTACCCATCCATCTTAGTGCAAGAGGTAATAATGCAACTAGAGGAATGCTGATTATGATGGTGGGGAAACACTGTATGTTTTTGTTTGAACTTGAAAACGAGGCCTGAATATGGTTACGTTGACACAACTGACAACTATTGCCCTACAGTTGACACACGTGGCTAGATTGTCATTAATGGTGTCTGAAAACGAAGTTTAACATCTGTGCACGAGTTTGAGACTGTCATTATTAATACCGGGTATATCCACCTTGTGCCTGGATGACGGCCTGGACACGACGTCTCATGCTGGTCACCAACCGACTGATACGCCATTGTGGTATTCGTTGCCATTCAAGATGGAGTGCGTCTGTTAATTCCTGTAGGTTCTGCACAGGAGGATCCCTCCTTCTCACCATGTTTCCCAGAATGTCCCAGATATGCTCAATAGGGTTCATGTCAGGGCTCCTTGCTGGCCATGGTAGGGTTTCGATGGCATTCTGGCGGAGGTATTCATGCACAGCTCTAGCACGATGTGGTCGGGCGTTGTCATCCATGAATATAGGGTGGGTTCCAGGTGCATGATTTACAAAATGAGGGACCACAACTCTATCCAGTATGGAATCTTGATATCTTTGTCCATTTAGTGTTCCAGGTACAGTCAAAAGATCCGTCTTACAATCAAATGAGATGCACCCCCATATCATAACGGAACCTCCACCAAATGGAACTTCTTCCATGATGTTACGTTGGTCGTACACCGTGCGTCTGGACCTCCATACACGAGTTCGACCATCTGTGGCATGAAGCAGGAACCGACTTTCATCGGACCAGTGTACCCGTCTCCAGGATCTCATGTTCCAGTGTCTTCTTTCGTTGCACCACCTCAGACGCTCCTCTTTGTGGTGTGCAGTGAGGAGAGGACGTCTGACAGGTCTCCTAGCTTTCATGCCAGCAGCATACAGTCTCCTTTTGACGGTAGACATTGACACTCTATTGCGCGTTTCCCATTGCTGGCTGAGCACTCTGCTGTTGGTGAATGGAGATCTCCTAACAAGGCGTACTAGGGCTCGATCATCACGGGCAGTAGTCTTCTTCAGTCTTCCAGATCTAGGCCTGTCCTTCATCTCGTTAGTTTGCCCATGTTTTGCAATCAAATAACTGATTACAGTATAGTTAATGTTCAGCTGTCTGCCAATCTCTCTGCATGACATACCAGTGGTATGCATGCCTATGATTTGCCATTTCACACGATCACTTAACCTTCGTCTTGCCATAGCGGTTCACAATCAAGAGCTAACTCTCTCTGTACAAATAAACCATGGTCATGAACACAAAATTCCTAATATTGTCGCCTAAATCTGTATGTAATGTTCTACACCTCAAACTGGACTTTTACATAACTGAACACGTGTGCTGTTTCCCGCCACGCACGGACATCAAGCGGCGTGAAGTCATGCATGCATGTGCATTTCGTACTTGGAATTATGTCAGCTAACGCGGGACAAAAAGTATGGCAGCCTAGTTGTACCATCATGTTTCTACGTTCTATTGTTTTTGCTGGTGCTTAACCTTTGCACAGGTGGATATGTAGAATGTCAGACAGGTGGGTTTTTGGGAGCCATATTACACACAGTGATTGGCACACTAGTGCCATTAATTGGTAAACTGTTCACCTGAGAAGATGGAACATGTACGTATGATGGCTTTGGTACCGCACGAATTGATAGGCAATTTAAATGAACAGAGTAAAATAGCTCTGCTGCAGACAGACCCAGTGATATGTAAAGCTATTAGTCTCGACAACGAGATATCCAATATATTAGCATGACACGATATGTTTGAGCATGAAAAGTCGACATCATATTGGATAAATATAGGTGCTACTATCAGCAATCAATAGGGCAGCAATATCACGTGCCACCTCTTCAACCCATACCTACGTCAGATGCACTGCCTACACAAATACTCGATCGTACAATGAGGGGAATACCAAAGACATATAAGACAAAAGCCAGTGGAATAATTGATATTATGCGCTCAGTTCCTGAACATTTTAATGTTAATGCTCTGGGCAAAGTAACAATAGAGGCTTTGTTTTACCTGAAAAATAATGTACTCAATCTGTTATTGCTCATAAACGCAAACCTCGACATAGCGGCATGCTCGATGTCACAGAGGGCAAGTTTCTTAATCTGCTACGTGACTTAAACATACCACCAAGATTTGTCAGACACGAGAACCCATTGCATCAGATATATAATGTCAATGATAATGATCATAGCGTCAGTGAGTATACACCTTCTGCCACGAGTTAGAAAAAGTACAGGTACACCATCTGTTAGTGAGTACATGCCTTCTTTAGTGGGTAACAAGAAGAAAAAGAGGGAGTATTGTCAGTAAATAAGATAACAATTAATACATGTGTTTTCGCAGTGCTTTCCTACATTGGTTTAAAGTGCCAACTACTAAGTATCCAAAGATACAAGGGAAATGTATGTGACACCACACCCTGGCCATCACCGCTCGGAAACTCCAATAGTTTCCCAGAGTCGGATCAGCCCATGGTGTGGATGGGGACATCCAAACAATTAAGAAGCCACAAGACTAAGTGGAACACAAAGAGAGACAATATCTTACTTATGAGGCTTACCGGAGTGCGGGGCCAGATTATCGCACTACCGGAAGAGAAGAGTATATTACATAGTTTGTAATGAAGAAAGTGTCTCTGATCATTTTGAACCCATCCTATTGAGCTGAATAGAAAAGGTTTAGTCGGTTGCATGCCATGCTAAACAGAGTTATAGCACGGACAGCGACCTCAGTGAAAAATTGTTGGTGGCGGGCGAAAGTGCTGCATATATGTGTTGCTGTATAGTGTTTCCTACGTGCACTGCAGTCCTATATTTTCCATGAACAAACAAAACATATGAACGGATGGCCACTGGCCATATATATACAAAATCTAGCCAGATCAAACAATATGGTGTCGAATGATCAAGATATATATATATATCAGTACAGGTTAACGAACCTACTATAGTGCAGTTAGCAACACCTTGAGGAAAATGAGAATAAATATCAACAAATACAGAAATTATAACTAGCGTTCCTAAGACCACTACGGTTCCTTTTAGTCATCGGGACCATTATTGCGGATACAATATAATTAACAAAACCTATATAGAGAAATAATTAAACTGTGAAGTATAGTTACTTGAATACTTTGTAGTCATTCCTAAGTTAGGCTACCATGTTACTGAAATTGATACGTCGATGCGTAGTCGACGTGAGATGATGCGCTCTCCGGAAGGTGGAAAGTTCCCACAGGTTGGTTCCCGCAAGCTGTTTTCCACAAACAAGACTTCCGCAAGAACACTCATGGCGGGAGTGCATCGCTTAGTGTTGTAGGCCTAATAGAATGTCTAATGAGCAGTCAGTAAAAGATACGATAGTACTACGGGGTGAAGAAAGTTCCCGTACACCGATGGCATGGATGGAAGGTGTAAACAACCCATCACTAGCGGGGGTTGTCAGAGGCAAACGAGGATACAAAACAAAGCTTCACGGAGCTGGGTACGTCAGCCAGCTCTGAAGACGCACCGGGCAGAGTTTACTTGCTGCAGTCGAAAGTCGAAAGAACCGACACGATATTAGTGCAGCGGCGACTGAAATACCACTTTTAGGCGTTGCCGGCAGATCCGACGAGTCATCCATCAAAGAACATCGTGTCTCTACGTCTGTAGACTCACATATTCAGGCCGTAAAGGCCTCACTGCAAATTTGTGTTCCGAATGGAGATGTTAGTATTCGTGAACAATCATCAGAAGTTCCAAATTACTCCCGTAAATGGGAAGTTACAAAATTGTTTTAGTGCGGTGGGTTGGAGAACTGCACGCTACGGGATAAAAACCTGACACATAGCGAAGGAAGACGTGTATTGTCTGTCGCGCTTGTTAGTAGCTGGTACAGATCCAACCTGTTCGGCCCCTGGCCGAGGATGCTCTTGACCTCTGGAATGCTTCTCCTTTTACAGTCCTCGTGACATCACAGGCGCAGGCTTCATCCAATCATAGTTCAAGCAAGAGTCAATCAGCGTGCAGCTAATAATAGCGCAGTCGAACGTTCTAGAACATTCTAGAAGCTTTGCGTTCACGTGGTTATGACATCACGGCAATATTTTGAAGATAATCATGAAGCTTTCCCTGGATGACTCAGCAATTTCTCAACGGATTTTGAAATGGTTTACAGATTTGAAAAGTCCGTTGAATTCTGGTCTTGATTAATGCCCGATTTAACAGGAACAGGCAATTAATAAGGATTACGGGGTACGATCTTGGTACACTAAAAGCGCTATCCTATCTAGGTCGTAACTACGTGCTCCATATAAACAGCGTCCTGGCGCACGAATGCGCATCATGCGTTTTAACGAACTTAGTTGTTTTTCGACACGCTGTCTCTCCCATAGACCTATGTACGCTTATGGCTCTACCCAGAGGGGTGTGTTCAGGAAATGAATCCAGGATGGGCGGTGTGTACCCAGCTCAGCTCGTACAGCCGGTATCTGACCGGTTGATCCGAGCGACACCATCGCATGCAGTTACTCTGAGAAAGACGAGTGCTAAATACCCTATTTGTCATGTTGTATGTAAAACGTTTACGGTAGCGAGTGGAGTTATGAGTGTGAATAGAGATAATATATTTATCGGACAGCTTCCTACAAGAGTATTATTCGGTTTTGTACCAAATGACGCTTATAATGGTGTTGTTACTAAAAACCCATTCAGGTTCTAAAATAATAAAACTACCTATGCTACATGCTATATTAATGGAGAAGAGGTGACAACATCGCCAATACGCCCATCATTTAGTGACGACATTTACTCTGATGCCTACTTTTCACTGTTCAGTAGTACTGGAGCGCTATTTAAAGACTGCGGGTACCCGATTGATAAAGCATACTTCAGATATGGCAGGACACTATTCGCATGTGAGTTTACTCCTGATTTAGCTGATTCAGAGCACTGATACACAACATGTACTGGATCGTTAAGAGTCATCTTCCATTTTAGCGAAGCACTACCTGATACAATAAACATGATTTGCTATGCTGAATTTGATAATACGATAGAAATCGGATCAGGCTTTAATGTATTAACAGATTATTAAAAACTGCTGAATACATTTGAAATAGAGCATCTATTATTCGGTGATGACAAAACATGTGAACACTTCCTCAGAGTTTTTCCAATTAACAATGTACCCGTTCATAGTAAATATCATCCATCTTCATTAGTCATAAACACACATCCTAGTAATAAAGGCAGGCAGCACTGGGTCGCAGTTTATTACACATCGAGCAGAAAAGCAAAATATGTTGACCCTTATGAAAGATGCCCTTCAGACAGAAGAATGATATCAAATGTACGCAATAGGCGTTATGCGCATGTTTATTCCTATAATGCTGAATGTATTCAACTGGCACTGACGACAACATGTGGATATTATTGTGTATATATCTCATGAGTTTTGCTATTTGAATTTTAATACCATATAACTTATAAAAGTCATAAAATGTTATTTTTTTACTTTTCAAACCTAAATGGTGGTAGTTTAAGCAAATATGTTTTGATACTAATTTGGCATAGGAAGTTTCAATGCGCGCTAGTTTCAAAATATTCAACAGCTATACGTATAAGGAATGAATATTTTGAGATACTAATTTACATAAGAAGCTACAATTCGTGCTAGTTTCAAAATATTCGCCAGATACCGACCAGGCTGTGCGCTA
>CM067371.1:123172492-123232710 GCA_034401795.1 Chaetoderma sp. LZ-2023a
GGATTATATGGTACAGAGGACGGGAGAGTTTCAGCACACGCACAAGAACGCACAACTGACCACACGAATCATAAACAGACATATACCACATGCGCACCAGGATACGGAATATACACAGCACAATCCAGGACAGAACTGGATATACACACACGACCATAAAGGAGCACACAGAGGACCCATGCACGCGCACACAGGGCAGTCACACCATATGCATGAATAAATGAACAAGCCACACCCACAGATAAGCACACACGTGAACTAGCATATATCGACAGCGACACACACCGCCATTGATTTACATACACTACTACGGATTATATACACACCAGGCTTATACGAAAGAGGATTGTTGAATATATTGTGTCCATACCTTATTGTTGTAGTTAATCTAGTAATACGTACTGTATATAGTGAACGTGTTGTCACGGATCAGGTGCACTGTTTGTCACCAAGGTTTGTGACTATGGACTGACGTCACATGGTTCGAATAGAACATGGGACGGCAGTCAGTTGGAGTTTGGCGTTGGGCACGGTCACTTGTTGTTTTGGATAGTTGGTCCCACTACACGACTTGAATATCAAACTGTGGATTGTGGCTAACTGTGCAAACGAGCCAGTGACAGTGTCCCAGCGTAAGTTGTACATTAATAAAGTATTACCGTAACTATAAAAACGCGTACGTGTTATCTCACCAGCCAGATGAAAGATCCTGAGGTATAGGCAAACGATCGGTATTAGATTCAACATGACAAAATGGCAGATCTAATGTTGCAACTTCTATGACGGGTTGCCTATCCTCAGTAATTACTGGTTGACTACTAATCTCTGACCTTGACCTTTGAACTACTTTCTTCGCGGAATCGCCGTTACATTTTAAAACATTTTTACGGAACTGCTAAATGATTGTATTAATAGGCTATTCATTTAGGCTAGTTTCCAAATGCATATTCCATAGTTTATTTCATTAATATTTTCATCCTTGTAGTAGCGCAATGGTTAATATCATCAATAGATGCATAGTCTTAATCACGTACATGCAATTTTGTTAGTTTTTTCCTAAATATGGTTTAACTCTGAATTGAGAGTAAATTTATATTCCGCCATAGCCAGCGTACTTTATGCTATACATAAATAGGCCAAATGCGAATTTCTATTCTTTACTATTATTAATATTTTGTTTTGAATTATATTTTAGTAGATTATTTGATTTCTAAAAAAAAAATCGTTTTAATTGGAAATTGAAAAACCGCGCCAAAACGTGACTCGCGGCCGCGCAAATTAATCCCATTCAGAGAAACTTCTAGGCCAGCAATTAACAGCTCAATAGATCGTTAATTTTAGTAGCAGTTTTGAATACGCCTGTACGAAAGTCAAAATTCCTTGCAATTAAATTTTAAGTGTCTACTTATTGGCAAAACATATTCATATATAGGTGATTGATTAAATAATCGCATTTTATTTGATTCGCGTGATGAATTGGGACTATGTACACTTATTTGGCGCTCTGTTTGACCGTGTAATTTATACGTCAATAACGCCGTCCAATACTTTGAATGTGTTTTGACTTTAATTTGATTTGGTTTGATTTGAATTTACCAAAAAAAATAGAAGATTATATGTCAGCAGACTAGAATTACTTGATTTGATTTAATTTGGCATTATTGTATACGAGTCGATTTTTAGTGATGCCTACTGATTTTAGTGCCTCTATTTTGATTTTAAGTTGTTAGGAGTTGGATTGATCAGTAGATTTTACTAACCGGCATATTATTCATTTCTATTTTGTGAATCATTAAAACAAATGAGCGACTTTGGCTATTCAGAACTTAATTGATTGCATTTTCCAGGCGAGCGCGAGTTCTGTTATTTTGTTAATATTTAAGCGGTTTAAAAGGAAGAGCATACTTTGTTTAACTCCTTTGATCACGTAATTCAAATAGCAGTGTGTAATAACCTACAAATCAAACTATAATTTTCCCATTTTAATCAAATTTGTTTAGAAAATGGCTAGCGTGCACAATCATGATCACTATCGCCAGAATTTGTTAAAAGCAGTCCAAGAAACGAAACTGTATTTTGGAAACTAATTTTGGCGTTTCTCAGAGCAAAATACGATGCCACCATGCTAGTCACATGCTCAACCAAGCCCGAATTATTAGGCACAGCCAGCCTCCACGTTATCGCTGTGGATGTAATTGGTCATCCAGTCATCATACACGTTGTAAGGCTAGACAGGTTGAATGCTGAAACTCTCCCGTCCTCTGTACCATAATTAGCTAGGGGGGAAACCCAGTGTCTTACATCATTACCTCGGAGTATTCGTACTCCCCCAATACACACACGACCCAGCTACACGCAGATCCACCCCACCCACCCAACACAGACCACGTATAGGCTATTCTAACTGTCCGCAAAGTCATTAGCCTAGTCATTAGCATATAACTTCGCGATCTAAATTTCTTGACATTCGGTCGTTGATGCGTTTTACGTGTAAATTACCAGAAAATTGTGCCAACATACTCACTATGCAAATATACATAAACATGAACACACAAATATAAGATAAATATCAAACTGGTTAGACCACTTGTAGGTACCTCAATACAGGCCTAGTCCAGTACGACAACACATGCCATCTATACAGGACGGGCGTGAGCATCCGGCATAATCATGACTTATAATGACTTTACGTTCTCTAGATATGCTGAGCTGCGCAATAAACTTCGTATACAATATTTACCCTCGGATAATCACACGAGAGAAATGAAAGGTGACTAATTAGTACCCATCTCCATACAAATCTGCTTATTCTAACTGTGGGCACGCAAAATCTACCGTGTGATGGCTACCCTGTCGGACAGTGGTTATGATGGTGATGGTGGAGATGGTGGAGGTGTTGGGGGAGGTGGTGGTTTTGTGGTTGGTGGTGATCGCGGTGGTGGTGGAGGTGGCGGCGGCGGCTATGGTGGTGGTGGTGGCGGCGGCGGCGGCGGTTATGCTGGTGGTGGTGGCGGCGACGGCGGTTATGCTAATGGTGGTGGGGTGGTGGCGGCGGCGGCGGTGAGAGTGTTGATTGTGGTGGCGATGAGAAGGTGGGGAAGCGTCATCGGCAGTTTTGCACACTAGTGATATTATTATGTATATAGAGTGAAATAAACTACAAACCTGCTTCAATTAAATAATAACATATGAATACGTGAATACGTGTTTGGAACACGTAGAAACTTGGAATGGTCCCTTCATATTATCGCTTACTTCCATCTCGCATCATGAATGGCGCACCATCTTATATTGCCCATACATGCCCCTCATCAGCTTATATTGCCAATACATGTCCCTCACCATCTTATATTGCCCATACATTCCCCTCATCAGCTTATATTGCCAATACATGTCCATCACCATGTTATATTGCCAATACATGCCCCTCACCATCTTAAATTGCCCATACATGTCCCTCGCCATCTTTTATTGTCCATGCGTGTCACTCACTATCTTATATTGCCCATACATGTCCCTCACCATCTTATATTTCCCATGCAAGTCCCTCATCAGCTTATATTGCCCATACATGTCACTCATCATCTTATATTGCCCATGCGTATCCCTCATCATCTTACATAGCCCATGCGTGTTCCTCATCGTCTTATATTGCCCATGCATGTCACTCACCATCTTATATTGCCCATGCGTATCCCGCATCATCTTACATTGCCCATACATGTCACTCACCATCTTATATTGGCCATACATGTCACTCACCATCTTATATTGCCCATGCGTGTTCCTCATCGTCATATATTGCCCATGCATGTCCCTCATCATCTTATATTGCTCATACATGTCACTCACCATCTTATATTGCCCATGCGTGTCCCTCATCATCTTATATTGCCCATACATGTCCCTCATCCTCTTATATTGTCACTTACCATCGTATATTGCCCATGCATGTCCCTCGCGTATTTGACCATTTAGCGCTCGACATGTCAATGTCTCAATTTTTAGGCAACTATAAATTGGTAGGCGGCAGCCAGCCAAATTAGTATCAAAATATTCTCCAGAATATTCCTTAGGCTTACATCATAAAGGATGTGTTGTTTCTGGCCTGTGAGCGCTAAATGGTTAAGTACCCATATTATTTTGCTTTTACTATTGCTGAAGCAACATCGTGTTCAAAATTATCACTCATCTCCATTCTATCACCATCACCTGAACCAATGATCTGTAGTACAACAATGCGATGATCGCAGAATCATACTCAAAGTTATGGATTAGTCCTAGACTTTGCAGGCCTATTACGTGTCACGTTCCACCATATACCCTACATCGAGAGTATTTTTAGATGCCATTTTAAACGCGTGAACTGAAATATAAATTATATGCTCGCTCTCTCACCATCTGCCAACACCCCACCCCACCCCAGTCTAAAAATCTTAATCAGAGTGCCAAATCAAAAAGTAAGTTTATGGATCGGTTGCATTGTTGATTTGTTCGCAAAATTCGTCAACGGAAATTTCTTAATAGTCCAAAAGACCGTAGCGTGTAACACATGTAAGGCGGGTGTGGAATCGGCTAGTGGAAGTGAGCCCTTGGTCCCTCTTGTGTCAACGTAACCCTATAATGGCCATATGCCTGCCAAAAACGGTATCTGCAATGGTCTTAAGGGACGTCGATACGAAGGCACGGAGGGTGCGGTCGATTTCTGGAAGTTTATAACTGGAATGACTGGTACGGTAAACGAGCCGGTCATTCCAGTGGTGGATTTTCAGAAGTGGTATTCTCTTTGCGTGTAAATGTACATTGGTTAAGCAAAACTTTCAAATTTCTTGACCAATGACCCTTTCATGGTTGCCCTGGTCAAAAACCGTAGTTGTAGAGGTCTTGAACAAGCTTGCAACAGACCGCTATACTATCCTTGCACAAATCTTAAATATCTTGAAAAATTCTTAGCAATTAAAGGGTTAATAGATAGAGGTAGCTTTTTGAGCGTTTTGAAGCGCTGTTGGCGCAGGAGGGGTTACGGCCCTTTACGATATTGTCGAAATTGGGTCTATCTTGATAAAATGTTAAGCATACAAATAGTATTAATAGTCTTATGTAGGCCTAACCGCAAGTTAGATATGTAAATAGTATACCCGTTTTCCCCTTGTGCCACGTTGTAGCTTGGGTGTAAATAAATAAATGAAATGAAAATATTGTAGCCACGTGACAAACTTATAAGCGGTAGGATGGTATGAAATCAGGTGACATTTGGTAAGCTGAATTTATATCACCCATAATTCTACTATATTGGCATTATTGTTGCATTGTGTTTAACTGTTATTATTCAGGCAATCCTAGGTTAAAAGCATCTTATAGTAGAGTTCAAGAGCTTCTATTATTGACATTGAATACTGGAATTCCCGAAATGAACTCGTATTTCAAACCCGCGCCAACATAGCATGCATACAGTACAGCCCAGAAATCACTTAGAAGGTTTCCTAAACAAAATAAAAACATAAAGTGGAATATTTTCTTCATAGTTGGAAATATTTGGGAAATGTTATGTATGAGTTGTATTCAACCTAGAATGTAATATAATAAACAAATCGATTCATTTGATGAAAGAAATATAAATGAAATTATAATTAATTATAATTAATTCAAACCTTGAATCAAGAGAAATGCTTTTGAAGACACGCGGGATGTTAGCACCAGCTAAGAACCGATCGATATCATCGTCGAATAATATTTATAATTATAATTATATGTAATGACTTCAGAATGTTTGATACACAATAAGATAACCGGAAAATGGTAAAATATTTATATATTTATGAGATCTTTGACGCTGAAACTATAATCTCCTTTCTATCTATAGGGCCTCTACAATCTAGAAAAGAACGACGTCTTCAGTTCTCGCGAATGATTTGAAAATGGGCGGTCAGAGATCCTATATATTAGCTTTAAAATTTTAACCGTTGAAATTTCACTCTCAATTTTAAGACGGATGAACATACACGAAACCCGTTTAATATTTTGAAACTAATTGGACCGGGTGCTGTTGCTGTCAATGGCAGCAACATCACCCAGTCAAATTAGTTTCAAAATAGTCATCATACCATTCCATACCTCGTAAGGAATATGTCGTTTCTGGTTTTATGTGTACGGGTTACCGGATTAAACACTAACTACATACTTATTATGTCGCCAATGTGGCACTTCGTTAACCATTAACTTACACATCTACATAATACGATTCTATTCGTCAATGACATTTTTATTCGATAATTTGCGTTAATTTGTAAAATAAAATTATTGTGTTTGTGTCTGTGACAGCAACAACGTTCACCAACACTGTTTTCAACAGGCCCTATACCCTAACATGTGTTTCTACAAAGTCTATACTTTTTCATTTATAGTAGAAGTTGAACTAACTTCTACAGACTATGCAACTCAGAACAACACAATAACGTAGACTTAGAGCAAGAATATAATATTGCAGGCTTTGCAATTATTCTGTATCTCAAACCACTGTCATTTACCAACAAGAATCGTCAGACTTCTGTAATTTACTAGATTAAAAGTCTTGATAGGACCTTAACTCAGCCCTATTTGACACAAATTAGTATTCCTACCTAAACCTACAAACGACGCGTTGTTCAATAACAGCCAAACCTGTTATTTAGGGGTCGTGTCCCCCACAGGGGCCAAACTATGGCGGTTCCATAAAACTGGTGGTTATGAAAGCACCTCTCTGAAGGGATCATTAACATTTGATTCGAAAAACATTTGCCATGTCAAATCAGTTGCCTTAAGTGACCACTTGTCTTTAGTAACCACCTTTTGACGACCCAAACGGTGTCCGTTATAGATAAGTTTTACTGTAATCAATAAACTTAACGAACCAACACGAGTCATATATGTCAGAGTAGCTTAGGCATGCGTTATTCTTCGCCTTAGGGTATGTTTTATTTGACATTGCAAAGTACTGTCTGTAGATTCTATCATTGTCAGATAGTATCAATATATGCATAATTATAGATCTACACGCACCAGCAGATCATGAAACTGTCAGCGATACGACTCATTCAAATGGCCGTGACGTGAAAACTGGACCTTGTCCAGCCAAGACATAGAATACCGCGATTGAATGACAATTAATAGTTATGCTAACTGTACCGTTATTGCTACCGATAATAATAGTATGTATTGTAAAGAAGTAGGTAATCTCTCTCTCTCTCTCTCTCTCTCCCTCCCTCCCTCCCTCCCGCCCGCCCGCCCGCCCGCCCGCCCGCCCGCCCGCCCGCCCGCCCGCCCGCCCGCCCTCCCTCCCTCCCTCCCTCTCTCTCTCTCTCTCTCTCTCTCTCTCGCTCTCCACGTACCTTTTTTAGAACATACTGTTTCCCTATACCAGTGCCTTGGATAGATACGACTGGATGACCACCACTAGCCACCATGTGTACAGTGGCTACTGGCTTCGGTATTTGCATTACGCTAATGTGTAAATCATATTGTTTCTCATTATAATCACGAAGACATAACTTATTCCGGCCATTGTCAAAAAGTATAAAACTGTACAAATATAAATTCTTTAAGAATGGCATTTACAAAAATCCGATAACACTGCCTTCATAAATTATTGAATTGTGCAAACTCCAATACAATGCATCCTTGACAAACTATATAGCTATTAAAATGTATTATCTATAAAATTCTATATTTTTTTAAACAAGTATTAGCCTTAATTAATTAGGCGCTTTAATACAAGCAACGATAATTTCGATAGCTCACCTTTCTGGGATGCTGGTTGAGGCTATAGCGACGTCACGTGTCACAGACTGGGCTGGTAATTCAATTGATCAGGCTGGATTCAATGTTAATAATATGAGGTTGCTAAGCTACATTCTGTTTCGATTTTCAAGAACAATTCGTTAATTACCTCGATGTACCCTTAATTGTATCGCGAAACGTGGTTTTAAATAAAGTTATATATGCCTATTAATAAAATATGAATATACATTTGATTTTTACGACAGTTTCGGATGGTACGTTTAGGGGAGTCGACAATACGCTTAATGGAAGATCTCTGTAACTGATTATTTGTGATCGGAGCGTACCGATCCTAATCGGCGTTGCTTATTCCTTCAAGCAGGGATCAATAAACGGATTATAAGCCCTGTAAACGAGGCACTTAGGCCTATTACTAATAGGGACGGGTCACGAAACCGGTTTACGGGAATATCGCTAGGCCTACACGACTACTGTTAAAATCATCACATGGTGACATTTGATAATTATTTAAATAAAACTCACTTGAAAATCAACAAAGTTAGAAAGAAGTGTTCGGTGTCCGTCATGGGAAGAATGCGATTATTATGAGCTATTTGGTTACCGCGAGCCATTTCCTTCTGTGTTCCAAATACTGAGTTTAACAAGGATAGATCTGAAATCTGGTCGATATTTGGAAATCAATATATGCCTAGACTGAAAGTTGTTGCGACTCATGGCAACATCAACGTTCAGTAAAATTAATCTTGAAATAACCACTAAGGTTTTGACAATATTGTGTGGGTGTAGTAAACATCAATGGATATGAAGTAAGTCGTTTTAAATAGTTGGGATTTATAAATAAACGTGTAGCAAAATTTTTGTTTGAACAACTAAAATATTTTATTCGCAGACGTGAAATTAACAAATAAAACTGTTTCGGGGAATTTTTTTTATTTTAACTAGTAAGTTTCTTTTTTTTTTCACAACACCATTACTGCTGCAGCTATTTAATGGAATTGTGAATAACATGCTAGAGGGAAAACCAATATTAGTGGTGTCCATTTTGATAAAAGTGTGTTGCTGAAAGCTGATACTGATTAATTTACAGCAGCAACTATTTCAGACGCACACGAGGAAACGGAATGATCATAAGCTGGTAATTCAGCAGTACAAGGGCATCTCACGAAGTGAAATATAATCATACCGAGGAGACTAGACAAAAATAATTCTGAAAAAATTATTACCGCCATGCAATTTTAATCATTGTTCGTATCTATGTAAAGTCAATGAATCAATCCTTTGAGCGATCAACAAAGCAATCGATGAACGAGCGACCGACCGACCGACAGATATAACGGACACACCGATTGACTGATCGATCGACCGACACATCTATTGACCACACATCCATCAACCCACCTATCTATGCCTATATCAACTGATCCATCTATCTACCGGCCAATTTATCAAACGATGAAGCTATCACACGTTCAACCTATTAATTCTAAAATGTGTCAATCAATAACTGTGAAAACAATGAAACTGTTCAATACCCAAGACATTAAGAAAAAGATTGACAGTCATTAAGACTAATAGTTTTATAAGCTATCGAACAATTTGTTGACACCAACGCTGGGGCTGGAGTCGCTAGCACATCGACGAAAAAACAAAAAATTAGTAGTCCTATATAAAATTATAAACGAAGATCATTGTCCAAATTACATTAAGGAGTTGGTTCCCCGTCACGTGGGAGGATTAACAAATTACAACTTACTTAACAGAAACAATTATCAAGAACAACAAACACGCCTTGAGGTTTTCAGACGCTCTTTCTTTCCCAGCACAATACACTTACGGAACGCAGAATTCAGCAACACTATCGCAGTTTAAAAAAACATAAATCCAAATCCAACAACCATTATACCAACATACTATTCATATGGAGAACGACGCCAGAATATTCTACACACAAAATTAAGACATAAATGTAGCCAATTGAATGCACATTTATTCAGGTTTAACCTACTCGGAAATCAAAGCTGTCCACACTGTAATGAAATAGAAGACAATTATTACTTATTCAGATGTACCAGCTACAATGAACAAAGACAAAAACTGATATCCGACCTAAATAATAATCACATGTCGAATATCTCAGAGAATACATCATTAAATGGAGATCCAGATTTGAACAACACCCAAAACACCATCATCTTTGGAAATGTCCAAGATTATATTCGGAACACAAAACGGGTTGACACAAATTAGATATGCGTGAAGGATGATGTGAACACGAGAATCCAATAACACCCAACACAAACGAAACCGGATATTAAGCCAGTCTACAATGGACACTCATACTTGGGGTTCGCTGGTGGTGGTCCTCTTGGTCTGGTGGTCGCAAGATCATCGAACCTGGGGTATGGCGCGCCATTGTGGCGTTCAGTGGGCGTGGCTGGACGTTCGACGCTGGCCAATATCTAAGGCATTAGCTGGCGTCGGACGTTATCTTACGCCTGTTTTGGGCCGCGGTGGTACACTGGGCCCCTGGAAGGCTGCTACCGGCTGGCACCAGGTGCTAAATAACAAAACTGAGCCTGTAAAGACACAGACCCATAGGATGTGGTTCGACTTGGTGACGCGGAGTGGCGAGGTGGGATGGTGGTTTATGCATATATATGCATTGGTGAAAACAGTTCAATTGGCGGCTATATATTAAATAAGCCCACAAGCAGCAACCTTCATACTAGTGCGTGCGTGTATGGATTATTCCTCGCTTTTTGCACCGCACCTGGTGGATCCCGGAACTAGTGGAGGGGGGGGGGCGGGTCCCGGACTGGCGCGGTTCTTCGGCGGCGGGGGACCACTCCGACACATCGTATCCCCCAGTTGAACGCATTAGCGCAACACTGCTGGCTTGTGCGCGGTTTGGGGTGCGCCGGAATGAGTTTCTATGCGGATGCAGCATTGCATATATCCCCTTTAGGGAATTTTACGTCGGAGCGCGGGCATTGTCCTCTACTGGCAGTGGATCTCTCTGGTGCATTTCCAGTTGTATATATGGACTTATGTTTCTGAACCTACGCTACACTGCCACCATTATTACTGTATAATATCTATGTAGGGAACGAGTCGTAACTAAGTTGTAAACAACTTGTGATTCAATCCCAATTGCCTCTTAGAACAATAAAAATATGCTTAGATCAAAAACCAACACTGCAAATTTCAATGCTTTCTGAGCACCCATATTTCCTGACATCCGAAGAAAGTCCGAACTGTCCGAACATGGCCCAACGCTGCCGCGCTAATGTTCCGCTATCTTCACAGATAGTGGCGATGCATTACACAGTTAATAGAGCGCAGCATTTGATATTAACATCAAGAGTACGTTCGGAGCTGTAAAGCTGCTGCAATTATATATCACTACGGAAACACGCGTAACATCATATATTTGCATCTTGACATTCATGGGGATGTTAGAGCCACGAATCCATAACTTCCTAAAGGACCGGAAGGTGAATCTCCTGTTACACAGCGAGTCCCAATGTTGGTAGAGCTACAGAGAAAGGGCACCCACATTCTACTCGTCCTCCACTTCTCAGTGCCCCGATGGGGTTACCGTCGCCATTCATTTCTGCAGTGTCAGATAGGTATACGTGAGTGAACTCTGTATTGGCTTCATTCACGAAGAAGTTTGCAGCAGTGAGCTGTTCTGCAGCTATTGGATGTAGTGTATGAAGAGGACGTTTTCCTCGTCAATAAAGTCAACGTCATCTGCATACTCAGTCTCTAGTGAGATGCTTATCATTGAGATTGGAGGGATTGGGCCGGTAGAGTGTTCTTGAACAGATGATAGTGCTGCGGCGAGGTAACAAGCGAAACGCACTGGTGATAAAGAATCACGTTGTGGTGATCCTATTGATGCTTGAAACTGCACAGAAAGCGTTGATTTGACGTGAACATTTAGTTTTGTGTTTGCCAATAAATCTAATACGTAGTTTAAGAAGTCCTCTAATTTTCATTAATTGGGAATAGCCATATATATCTTGTTCGCCTGTGGAATTTCTTTGACCAGCTCGTACAGAACGAGCCTTCACAATTGAGAAATGTTCTCAAGCGAACATGATATATATGGCTATTCCCAATTAATGAAAATTAGAGGACTTCTTAAGTTACTTATTATCAATTGCATGACCTAATAATGGGTACATGTTTGAAAAGCTTGGGAGGTCACCTTTAACTCTGGAGATTATTATACTAACTCGTGGTCCACATGCTAAGCGGATAGTTAATCAGAACTGCTAACTCAGATGGTCCTGATGCTAGGTGGGCAGTTAATCAGAACTGCTAACTCAGATGATCCTGATGCTAAGTGGACAGTTAATCAGAACTGCGAACTCAGATGGTCCTGATGCTAAGCGGACAGTTAATCAGAACTGCTAACTCAGATGGTCCAGATGCTAAGCGGACAGTTAATCAGAACTGCTAACCCAGATGGTCCAGATGCTAAGCGGACAGTTAATCAGAACTGCTAACTCAGATGGTCCAGATGCTAAGTGGACAGTTAATCAGAACTGTTAACTCTGATGGTCCAGATGTTAAGCGGACAGTTAATCAGAACTGCTAACTCAGTTGATCCAGATAGGAGAAGCACGTAACTATGACAGGGACTATCACTTTGAGTGAATAGAAAATCGTTATAAAGCCCCGTGAATGATCGATCCAACATTCAGACGTGCTGACAAGAGAAGGAAAAAAGCCAGAAATGTATATGGCCTCAAATCGGGTCTCTACATCCACAAAGACCTACTCGGAGTTGAAGAGCTGGACCACGAGACCTCAATAAGAGAAACTAAGAACGCATACGAGGGCAGTTTTCGGAAAAGGTTAGAACAAATCCTCACGACTTTTACAACTACGTGGCTCGGAAATTTACAAGATTACAAGTTTCAGTTAACTACCTCAAGCAAGATCGCATAGATTGCATTAGAGATCATAATGCGGTCAGCTCATTGTTAGCTTCAGTTATGATGGAAGAACACACAGGAGACACGCTCCCCAAACTCCAAATTCGCCATTGTAACCAGACAATTAACGATGACGAAATTTATGAAGTAGACATCTAATCATTTATGAGCAAACTTAGTGTCTAAAGCCACTTGTCTTGACAGAATACATCCCTCGATCCTCAAAGCCACATTAAGCCTAGCAAAACCATTAGGAATCTTGTTCGATTATTCCGTTAACCCTAATCCGATTTATACTGACTTTACCGGTGTATATTTTCAACAATTTTTGTGGACGATGTTGCTGTCTACGACAGCACCATCTTCCACCAAATTTGTTGAAAAATTAACACCAATTCGTCTTTTAATTTAATTTTTTTTTACTCTAATGTTGAAATTTAAAAAAAAATTAAATTAAAAGATGAATTGGTGTTAATTTTTCAACAAAGTTGGTGGAAGATGGTGCTGTCGTAGACAGCAACATCGTCCACCAAATTTGTTGAAAATATATACCGGTTTCTTTGCTATTGATGGAGTAAAAGATAGAATATTGACATCAGAGTGGTAAGGGTTAATTGCAGAATTCTACCTCGGGACTGGCCTAATGCTAACATATGTGCACTCTTCAAAAATGATCAAAGACCACTCCCACAATTAATAGGCCAGTGTCGCTCACAAGTTATGTTGTCAAAATTCTAGAGGATAACCCTGAAGAGGTTGATGAAATCTTGTGATGGTAACCAAATCATCTCCTGTCACCAACATGGATTTCAGCCTGGTTGTTCATGCTTTACAGCATTCTTAGAGTGCTTAAATGAGCGGACTCGATTATATGACATCCCAGGATGTTGAGTCGACATAATTTATACTGACTTTAGCAAAGCCTTCGATTCTGTCCCTCATATGAGACTAATGAATAGGCTAAATAAAGTTGGTATCAGAGGACCAACTCTTACATCCCTCCAAACTTTCCTGTCAGATCAATCTTTTGCAGTAGTTAATCCGGTTGCGGACGCGATTTGCCTATTGCTTTGTATAATATGTATATATTTAATTAAGTAGTGTTTATTTATTTATTTAGGGCCTATAGTTGTTTCATAGATCTTGTTTATTTATACGATTGTACTTGTATTGCCGTATCCTTATGTTGGATTTTTGCAATAAACTATCTATCATATCCTCGCTGTCAGATCAAAGACAACGAATAGTATTAAACGGTACTCACTCTGAATGGAAAAGCCGTTATATCTGGAGAACCGCAAGGAACAATTTTAGGACCACTACTATACTCTTCCTACTTAACGTGAACGCTTTGTCAGATATAGTTAATAGAATTACTAAACTCTCTGCTGATGATTGCGAAATATACAGAGAAATAAAGTCTGTGGATCATTGCCAAGACCTGCAAGAAAATCTTGATAGACCGTCAGAATGGTTCAAAGAATGGCTACTATTTTTCAATACCGGTAAGTGTTCAGTAATGCGCATTATCTATTTCATATACATACTTAATGGTGAAACGATTCACGAGTGCGACACACAATGCCCAAGACGTTATGAACTGGGAAAAATAATGTCAAATGACTTCAAGTCATCCAAACATATAGAGCATATATCATCCAGAGAAAATCAGAGACTTGGTATGATTAAACATTGCTTCACCGATCATTCCAACTGACTTTCTCAAACTTGTTAACAGCTCTAACACGACCACTACATCACCATAATATTATAGTCCCATCCGGAGCCCATGGTTCCACAAAGCCATCACAATGCTTGAAAAGCTCAGCGCCGTCGAACGGAATTGTGTGGAACAGAATTGCAAAACCTAATAGAAAGAAGAAATGAGGCAGACCTCAGAGACCCACACATTCCTGAGCTGAGAAGTGAACACTTCATTCAGCCCGCAGTATCCAACACACAAGGTCATGCCGCAAAGCTTTTAAAGCGAAACAAATAAAACAGATGAAATAAAAAATATGTCAAATGAAATCTAAAGTTCAGACAGCTGCATATTTACTGCAATATTTACTACGATGCCTTGCAGTCGGTGACTATTTGGGAGCACATATGCACCCTTGCTAGCGAATCCTCGACAACCTAACGGCTATATCAAGGTCTCGACCACTCGCACACACTCGCATCTACTCCCAAGGAAATGGTCGCCTAGTGGAAGACATGCTTAAGTACAGAGACGTACAGGTGTAGACGATCTCATTGATACCTACGACACACGTCTCGTAACAATACGTTGGCTATCTTATTCGTTCCCGGGACTCGCAACTAAAGTAGATTGTTGTATATTTCCGAAAAAGTTGGTCCCGATGCCAGGATGACTCATAATAAGGAAAAATTAGTTACCTCTCCGGGATGTAGAAATTGTTTGAGTGTAGCTTTGGTGACCATCTCGGTCACTTCTTCAGCACTAACTGTTACGAAAGCTACACTCAAACAATTTCTACATCCCGGAGAGGTAACTAATTTTTCCTTATTATAGATTGTTGTAGTTCTGTCAGTCGGTCAAATTTGATTAGATTTCTTACAAAGCCATCCACGTCATAATTCACCTTTCTTACAAAGCCACCTACGTCACAGTTCATGAATCCATTTCCTCACTCAATTATATGACGTGGTTGCTGACGTCATAATCATGACGTCGTGTATGATTCGATTAAGCCCGTAATTAACGTTTAATAGTCCGAACCGTCGCGTACGAATTGTGCTCTACTATTTAATAAACATGCTGTTGAGTATTTTGAAACTAATTTGACTGGAAACTGCCATAGCGCCCAGTCAAATTAGTTTCAAAATATTTAACAGCTTACCTGTATATTTGTCTGGAAATTGATAGTCAGGTAGTTCAGAAATCGATCGATCCCAACACGAGCGACGTGTGGGTGGAGCTTAGCTAGTGGTGTGCGGGGCATAGCTCAAACGGGAAAGGGTTATTCTAGCCTGTCGCACCTTTTTCACATGGTGTGGTATTAGACCAGAAATATATCTTTCATCGCTTGTTAGTTCCGGCTGGCGATCGCTGGAGACATAGGCAATCTCATTCACTCCTCATTGCCTGTCTCCATAATTGAGGTAAATTGGTACCAGAGTAAAACTGGGGAAGTTACCAATAATAGACTGAAATAAAACCAGTCTAAATGTGGTGAATGGGACCTGTAATCAGGGACTCGATAGACGCGAATCGAGTCAATAACTTCGTTCGGATTGTCTATGCGTGACTGACGTCCCTTGATTCATTTTAAGAAAACGTATTAGAAGTTACATCCCTTGAAAAGCCTTGCTGTATTCAGCGCGTTACACTATACTGTCGCGAACATATTGAGAATGAATGTCAATCAAAAGAAAACGAAATTAGAATGCGCCGAAAAGTATAATCCTTTGTGCTGACATGCATGGGTGATTACGTAGGTATATATACGATTTGCGGTAATCGCTAATTACATATACGTATCTGCCATGAATGTAATTAATAGCATTAATAGCGTACTTAATTAGTCTTTGTGTTTCTGTCTACTAAAATAGTGAATTTGCTTAGCTGCTCATTAAAGTAAATAAGGAAAGTCGAATAAAACAGAATTAGGTGACCTCTCACACTAATTAGAGCGAGCAATACCACGTGATCTTCAACATGTGATAGGTGTTACTTCTTTAATTGTCACATCTAATAGACGAATCCAGTTTATCGATCAATCATATCACGTCATAATCAACTACGTCACTCGTATGCTGATGTTCTAATCAATTATGTCACTGCAAATACCTGCAAGCCATTACAAATCACCCATGGTCCACAGGCTTCGGTCCAAGTGCAGGGTATTTCATTTAAATGCAAATGAAAATGTTTGTAAATGATTTAAATGCAAATGCAAGTGCAAATGCAGCCTAGCGCCATTGCATTTAAATGCAAACGCAAATATTTGCAACTTAGTGCAAATTCATTTGAATATTTGTACACACGTCTGGTACTGAAATTCTGAGTATGTATCTGCCATCTATGTGTCTGCTGGTATTGACTATTTTTGACAAATCCTTTTGCAGACCAAGAGAAGACTATTTTTGGAATTTTACTACTGGAATGACTGTCTCGCTTATTGAACCAGTCACTCCAGTGTAAAATTGTCAAAAAAATAGTCTTCTCTTTATCTGCACATGGAACTTTACTATGAAATGAGAAAATTTATTTCACCCTTAATCCTTTAACTCTCGAATTTGCTACAAAAATTTGCAATTTTCTCAAAGAAAATGTCTACATCCAGATCAAGAAAATACCGTTTTTGAAAATTTATCACTGGAATGACTGGCTCGATTATCAAAAATATTCTTCCCTTGGTCTGCAAATGTACATTTCTCAAGACCACCGCAGAAGCCGTTTTTGGCTGATATGAGTGTTACAGGGTTAAATAGTAACCATTCAAGCATTGAATCTTCAGATTCCTAAATATTATGTTGACTATTTTGAAGGGTAATTTCATTGAGAGCCATTGCACCATATCGATGCAACATGTGTCAGTCAAATTACTTTCAAAATAATTATCAAATATTATGTTCAATATTTTTGAAAGGAATTTGATTGATAGCTGCTACCGTGCCTATGGCAGCAACAGGTTCCAGTTAAAATACATTCAAAATAGTTATCAGCGTATTCAATATATGTATGAATTTAACAAATATTCTGTTGAATATTTGAAAATAATTTGACTGGCAGCTGTGGGTCAAAGTTTCCAGTCAAATTTGTTTCAAAATGTCCATCAGCTTATTCAAGACCTGAACTAAGATTCTGCCACTTCAGGATTAAAATGTTTAAATATTATCTTTGTCTGAGATCATCTAAGTCATACATGGCTGAATATGCGCTTATAGTCCGACTGAATTACAAGAGCTTCTAATCACAATGGGCGAACAGTAAATTAACCCATGTCAACAGAATTATCAGCATCTATTATTTATTGATCTTGGTAAATGTTTATTTGCATTCCAAGAAGATAATCTTTGAAATTTTACCACTCGATGAATTTTCAAAAATAGTATTCTCTTATAATGCAAATGGACATTCAAAAAGCCAATCTTGACAGGTAATGGATTAAGAGGTTTCTGGATGAATGGAGTTAACAACGCACTACCCTATTCATAGATTGGGCAAGCAGAGATATATGACTACTTTTACACTAATTACTTTGAAATGATCTTGATAAAGAATATGGAGAGTACTGGTTGAGTAGATTGTACTGTAGTCAAAAGTGCTCGAGTGACCACCTGTGTTTCGGGGCTAAAAGATTGCGGTTCTTTAACACAGATTAACAGCAGCAGCAAGTGCCAATCAATTTTGAAAGAAATGCAAAATGAGAAAAGTACTGCTTTTGAAAAAATCAAATGCATTTGAAAACTCAAATGCAAATGCAACCCTTTTCATACAAATGCAAATACATCAGCTTCAAATGCAAATGCAAATGCCAATGCATTTGCACTTGTACCCAAGCCTGCTGGTCACACAATCTATTATCAAATGCAGCACTCTATAAATGGTATGACACAGACCCACTATCTGTGAGGGTAGTGCAACAGCGATGGTCTATGCTCGGACATGTTCTTCGAATGCCAGAAAATATGCCTGCTCAAAAAGGCCTGGAATTTGCACGTAATCCAGGACCACTAAAGACGGGAAAGTATCAAAAGGAGCTCAGTACGCTCGCATTGGGCATGTACATTGAAGAAGGTTGATGAAAAACTGAATGTAGCCGAGAGAAGTGTTCACCTCTTCAGCTGAAGAACACAGTCACTCATCCTCGCCGTCATCATCATCACCTACCTATTTGAAAATGATAATGCAAAAGATGAGTGTTCTAGATTCATTGAGGTTCTGCCATAATCAAAGTAATGACTGAAGGTCTTGGAGATTGCTAGTCAACAAGCATCATACACAGCATGGGTCGGATGACATGGTAGGGCATTTGCAACCAGCATCATTATTAGAAGCAAGAAATAATAATTTACCAAGACTGTCTAATGTTTTGTTATTGCAGTGTTACAAAAGATTGTCTGATTATTATTCTTAACAGAGATTATTATTCTTAACAGAGATTATTATTATTCTTAACAGAGAGTAGGCCTACCCATTTTATATATCCCGTGAACATCAGGTGGCTGGTTAGATCCCTGTATCAGTGGTCACAGAGGTAGTCATCAATTTTAATAGTATTTTCATCCAGGTTCATGCCAAATGAATAGTACTAAACGTTGCTATGTAGTGGCCTGGGATGCTCCATATGATATGGATGTCTTCACACGCAGGCTTAAGTCAACGGTCACTATGGCACACTGAACTGCTCAACATCTCCTGAATACATTATAGATAGTGGTGTGTCATGGACTATCTCTTTTCCTGACCGCCAAAAAAGAATAGTTTGTGACAGATATATATTCCTCTGTACAGTAACATCTACCACTACATTTGTGTTTAAATTTTACAAGTTTTATTTAATATTAAATAAGTGATATTTTGCCCAAAAGTTATGAAAATAGCTATTTACAGCACTTCGAAAAACATCTAAAGTTCATAATTTAGACATTCCAAATCTCAATCTTAGCACTGGATAACCTAATATATCATGTTATGATCATATTAGTAGAAACCCCTTGGCATGTAGGTAAAGGTGTGTAAGAATATTGGGAAAAAAGTATTTGTTGTTGTTGTTGTTTTTGTTGTTGTTGTTGTTTCTCCCACTATCGCTTATCACTACACTCGTGCGTACGAGCCAGGTGCCTCTTATAGTGAGACGACAATGGTAAGCCGGGCTGCCATGGATGGAAGATGCGCCTGTTGCCTCGTGGATGTCAGAGCAGCAGCTTCAAGCGAACTAAGTCACTGTAGCTAGAGCGGTATGGCTGGGCAGGCAGCAGCACCGGCAGCCTCAGTAGTAGCAGTGCTTGAAACATAGCATATTTCTGAATATTTTCCGAAATTATCTTTGTAAATTATGCTGGTAAATGCTCTAGGAATCGTGTTGCTATTTCATTAACCCTTTAATGAGTAAATTTCTTCGAAAAATTAGAATATTTCCTTATTGAATGTCTATTTACAGGCCAAGAGAAGACTATTTTTGAAAGTTTACCACTGTAATGACTGGCTCGGTTACCGAGCCAGTCATTTCAGTGGTAAAATTTCAAAAAATGGTCTTCTCTTGGCCTGTAAATAGACATTACTCAAAACCACTACAGAGGCCGGATTTGGCCGGTTTCGTCACGAAAGGGTTAAGCTTCTCGAATAGCATCATGGAAGTTCACTATTATAGTGTTTATTACATGGCGCATACGACCATGACATCAGACTGGCGCTGTTAGTACCCATTGGAATTTTATTACAATATGAAACACAATTAGAGAAATTTATACAAGTTTGTGGGGGGGGGGGGGGGGGGAACTGATAAGACAAAAACATGACACTACCTTTGTGCCAATATTCAACAATGGACCTTTCCACTGCATCCATCTATCATATGACGTCATAATCAACTACGTGACGTGTAGAATGACATCACAATCAATGATGTCATTATGCCGTCATGAATGGCGTAGATAAGTACGCCACAAACGCATATTTGAAGACGTTGTTGTACGAGTTGTATGTCTTTACTATTTAATAAATATCTTGTTGAATATTTTGAAACCAATTTGACTGGGCGCTGTTGCTGCCATAGGCAACAACAGCACTCAGTCAAATTAGTTACAACATATTCAACAACATACCTGTATAGTTTTCAGGAAATTGATAGTCAGGGCATTCGGGGATCGATCAATCCTAACACAGCGAAGTGTGGTTGGAGCTTAGCTAGAGGTGGATGGGGCATAGCTAAAACTGGACAGGTTTTTCGATTGTATATTGGTTCAATATTTAATAATTGATTGTGTATTGGTTCAGTCTGCCAATTTATGTATGTCACTTTTGACTTTTATAATAATTGACACTGCAGATGGCCAAAGGTGACCACTTGGACAATAATCAATATTGGCAACAGGTGGTTATAATTTATATGCGTCCATCGTTACAGCGCTGTCTATCGATATTTTGATTGACAGGTGTGCCTATAACCTATGCATGTCTATCGCTACATCCCTAATCCATAATTGTGCATCTATCACTCAGACAACAAGATCACTATACCAAGTAATTAATATTGATTGACAGCTAGCAAGCCTCCTGACTGACAGCTGATGTATAGATAAATACAAGACTCTTTTTCTTATAATTTTACAAAATAGTGAAGTAAAGGTGTCTCTGTACTAGTAGTAATGACTGTATTTAAGTATAATACAAGTTTGGGTGTAAAAGTGATATGTAATCATATTACCAAATTAATCAACATTAACGTGTTTCTAACACTTGACTGTTAAAATGTCTGACTAAGGGGACTGATGCCTAAAGCCCTATTATCCCTTGCACATATATTCAATAATCGATTGCCAATTTGCTTTTGAGAGTTTGGAGAGCAACGGTGCTCCCTATGGGGTGCTATAATTGTCTGGCGTGATGGTCAAAACTGCAGTGCTTTCTTGATTTAAGCTGTCAATTCATTCATCCAATGTTGTAGCTGGTATTATTGGCTGGCGTAATTACTATAACCGCAGTTCTGTGAATAATAATTAAAGTGGCATTAGCTCAAAATATTGATTAATTCAGACTTGAGTTCACTAATGCTAAAGGTCTCACGTGTGCCAATAAGTAATATTCGACTAATAGTACATATGTACTAGTTTATCATTTCTGTGGGCGTATTGTTTCTTGCAGTCCCCTGTTACATTAATCGATTGCCACTCGAAGTTGAACTACTTGCACCAATAACCAATATCCAAGTAAGAGTGGTTTTTAATTTTTCTGTGACTATCGCAGCAGGCCTAAAGGATAATTGCGTGTCTATAGCTTACCCAATCAGATTACGCCTCCATAACTACAGGGGTAATCAATAATTTATGCGCATCTATCGCCATTGGCCTAATTGATTATTGTGCATTTTTTGCTCAGTCAATCAGATTGCACATCCATCTCTACTTGGGTAATCAATATTTTGAATGACAGGTGTATGTATGTATGATTACTGTATGCTGCGGCTTTTGTAGCAGAAACATCCTACAGCTGCAATCAGCCTTCTTTGCTTTTGCCCACTGTGTCTTGTTGTCAGCCAAAATCTTTAGCTTCCTCAGGTCCATGCTCGATTTTACTGTACCGAGTCCTTGTATTTGCTGGCTCCCAGTAGGGCAAACTCCAAGATGATTGCTGCACATTGGCAATGGGGATCAAATTGGCAGGTGTGCCTATAATTGATGTCTGTCTATCACTATAGGCATAATCGCTAATTCCACATCTATCAATAAGCCAACCAGAAGTAATTGATAATAGGATGTTTTGATTAACAGATATGACTGCTATAAATAGATAACTCTGTTTCTGCTGCTCAGTCCAACAAAGAGTGAGCTAGAGTGAACATCCCTGTGTACTAGTAGTGAGAGATGCTTTCATTATACTTATATTATTGCTAGAACTAGTACTAGAAGTAATGCATCTTATACTTAGTTTACTATTGGTGGTGGCACTGCGTAAGTGCAGCAAGATTTACACTTTACAAGTATGTCAAGCGATTTACAGAATCTACCAGAGGAAGAGGAAACAACGAAAATAGGTATCTTTTAGAGTGTATTTAGTAATCTCCTAGAAAAAAGTAGCATAAGAGCACGGCAACCATTTTAAGTTTTAAAAAATCAATAATTCTCACATGTCTTTCTCACATCTTGATCATCACTGCCACTAGCCACAGGGGTGTAATAAAAGCACTTTTTATTGGCTCTCATGAGTCACGTGAATTCGAGGGAGTGGGGATTAATATCCCATATATGGAGTGCCAAGAATTGGCGAGTTCTAGTGAGCGTGTTTGAACAATAATGCCCAGCCAAACCTGCACGTTTTTGGCACTCCCTTTTGGGCAATAGACCTTCCCCGCATTAACGTATTTTGGGAAAATACCTTCCCAATATGCATTGCTCATGCCACTTCTGGATGGTAACCGTGATATTCGGCGCACAAACAGCATTACTTTACGATTAGAATTAGATTCAATGCACTTTACGCAGTTAATATGAAGAACTAATTTGATGCATCATTGGAAAGCTAAAACAATTTTCTATACATTTCTGTATTAGTTTTTATTTGTAATTTTAAAATATTATTTAAAATTTTTAAATATCCCCTATTATCCACTTGATTTAATGAATCTAAGTATAATAGTGTTTTTATATACGCAAATAAATTATACATTAATGTTTGGGCAATTGAATGCGCTTTCCAGTGATCTATTACTTAAATCATATAGTGATTTCAATTTTTCATAGGAACGGTTTAAATTGCAGTGTATTTTAGTGTAATAGTTACTCAATGCTAGTCAGCTGCTTGTTGGCGGCATTACCAGCCATCAGTTGTGCTCTGGGCGTTGATTTAGGGGGATTCCGGCGTAATGACGTCAATGCGGGAAAGGTGTATTAAGCCTGGCCCCTTCGAAATCACGTGACCTGTGACAGCCAATCAAAAAAATGCGTCTATCCACGCCATTACTACTCATGTGTACCTTGTGTCAATAGTAGAACGTACAATGCTATATAATATGCAACCTCGGTTTGTCGTTTGTTAAAAGCTATTCGTAATATTTAATTATTATGCAATGTGTTATATAAATAAATACACATCCTATAATAAGACAAACCATTTACATGTGCTCCTACATTTTTTGATATTTTATGGCCGACGATAAAATCACTTTTGGCATATGCAATTTTGTTTAAAACAATCACCAGCATGAGTTAGTAAGCCATGTCTCGTTATTAGTACGTTATACTGGACCTTTCCATTTTAGCTATGCCCCGCCCATCTCTAGCTAAGTTCCACCCACACCTCGCTCGTGTTGGGATCGATCCATCTCTGAACTCCATGACTATCAATTTCCAGAAAACTGTACCGGTAAGCTGTTGGATATTCTGAAACTAATTTGACTGAGTGCTGTTGCTGCCTATGGCATCAACAGCGTTCAGTCAAATTAGTTTCAAAATATTCAACAGCATGTTTATTAAATAGTAGAGACATACAATTCGTACAACGTGTTAAAGATTTGCCTAATAGAATCAGCTATGACGTAATGATTATGACGTCATCCTACACGCCGCTTAGCTGAATATGACGTCATTTGAAAGGTGAATTGAGTAAAATGGCAGAACATGGCGTAAAATGCATGTGGTGGTCCAACTGGTTGCAAAGTGGGTGTGCGGCTGGGTGGCTGGGTGGCTGGGTAGCATTTGATGTGTGTCTGAATGGGCAATATACGGTAATGGGGCGTCTTTTTGACGAATTTTCTTAACGTATGTGTTGGAATCATATAGATATCTCTTGCAAATAAGTTGTTTTTAAACAAAAGCTGTTTTTTTCTTGTCTTAAGGTATTTTTTGCAATAGGAGCACAGTTTTATAGACAGCCATTCGGTGTGTAACTTTTTAACACTCTTTTGGTAGCTGGTCTGGGGATTTTCCAGGCACCACCTATATGGCTGTGGGTTTTGTTTTCTAGTGCTTTTGCACTAGATTCATAATGATTCATGATTTCCAAAAAACGACAAAAAACAAACAATATTGTGACTCTATAAGTTCCTCACATCATCATGAAGAGTGTCCAAAACTGAAATGCGGACACAGAATTACAATTGATTGATTTATTCCACAATAAGCCATAGGCCCTTGAGTGTACATTTAAACATTATATATATATATATATATATATATATATATATATATATATATATATATATATATATATATACACCTGTGCAAAAGCTAAGCACCAGCAAAAACAATAGAACGTAGAAACATGATGGTACAACTAGGCTGCCATACTTTTTGTCCCCGCGTTAGCTGACATAATTCCAAGTACGAAATGCACATGCATGCATGACTTCACGCCGCTTGATGTCCGTGCGTGGCGGGAAACAGCACACGTGTTCAGTTATGTAAAAGTCCAGTTTGAGGTGTAGAACATTACATACAGATTTAGGCGACAAGATTAGGAATTTTGTGTTCATGACCGTGGTTTATTTGTACAGAGAGAATTATCTCTTGATTGTGAACCGCTATGGCAAGACGAAGGTTAAGTGATCGTGTGAAATGGCAAATCATAGGCATGCATACCACTGGTATGTCATGCAGAGAGATTGGCAGACAGCTGAACATTAACCATACTGTAATCAGTCGTTTGATTGCAAAACATGGGCAAACTAACGAGGTGAAGGACAGGCCTAGATCTGGAAGACCGAAGAAGACTACTGCCCGTGATGATCGAGCCCTAGTACGCCTTGTTAGGAGATCTCCATTCACCAACAGCAGAGTGCTCAGCCAGCAATGGGAAACGCGCAATAGAATGTCAATGTCTACCGTCAAAAGGAGACTGTATGCTGCTGGCATGAAAGCTAGGAGACCTGTCAGACGTCCTCTCCTCACTGCACACCACAAAGAGGAGCGTCTGAGGTGGTGCAACGAAAGAAGACACTGGAACATGAGATCCTGGAGACGGGTACACTCGTCCGATGAAAGTCGGTTCCTGCTTCATGCCACAGATGGTCGAACTCGTGTATGGAGGTCCAGACGCACGGCGTACGACCAACGTAACATCATGGAAGAAGTTCCATTTGGTGGAGGTTCCGTTATGATATGGGGGTGCATCTCATTTGATTGTAAGCTGGATCTGTTGACTGTACCTGGAACACTAAATGGACAAAGATATCAAGATTCCATACTGGATAGAGTTGTGGTCCCTCATTTTGTAAATCATGCACCTGGAACCCACCCTATATTCATGGATGACAACGCCCGACCACATCGTGCTAGAGCTGTGCATGAATACCTCCGCCAGAATGCCATCGAAACCCTACCATGGCCAGCAAGGAGCCCTGACATGAACCCTATTGAGCATATCTGGGACATTCTGGGAAACATGGTGAGAAGGAGGGATCCTCCTGTGCAGAACCTACAGGAATTAACAGACGCACTCCATCTTGAATGGCAACGTATACCACAATGGCGTATCAGTCGGTTGGTGACCAGCATGAGACGTCGTGTCCAGGCCGTCATCCAGGCACAAGGTGGATATACCCGGTATTAATAATGACAGTCTCAAACTCGTGCACAGATGTTAAACTTCGTTTTCAGACACCATTAATGACAATCTAGCCACGTGTGTCAACTGTAGGGCAATAGTTGTCAGTTGTGTCAACGTAACCATATTCAGGCCTCGTTTTCAAGTTCAAACAAAAACATACAGTGTTTCCCCACCATCATAATCAGCATTCCTCTAGTTGCATTATTACCTCTTGCACTAAGATGGATGGGTACATAAATGTTTATGCTATTGCTTTCTTCATAGCACATGAATATACCCTCGCATGTGCGTAAAAATAGGGTGGTGCTTAACTTTTGCACAGGTATATATATATATATATATATATATATATATATATATATATATATATATATATATATATATATATATATATATATATATATATATATTTATATATTGACAATTAAATTAGATGTCCTTGATTACAAAGATGTATTTTTTCCTGAATGCCCGAAATTACGAGTCTTTTTGCTCGGCACTTTAACAAAAAACTAGAAATTCTGTTTGATATATATGGGATATTCCGTTAAATATGTTTAAACTATTTTAGCTGGGTTTAGCAGTTTATCTGTAACGTTGTCATGTAATTGAGAGACTGGGATTGCATTGAGTTAAATGGCTAATACGACAGTAATTATCGATATAGCTTTCGTAGGTTTATCTAGGCTTTTTTTTAAACATATTTTATTGCCATTCAGAACAATGAGATTGAGTCACAAGTCACAATTGTAGACTTAGATACGACTATTTCCCTAAAATATATTACATGGGCGGTATGTAGCTAGAGAACATTTATGCAATAGGTTGGAATGCAATATTTACATATATGCATTAGAACGGCTGACCATTTAACACTTACATTTTTCAAGAAAGCTTCTAGTTTCAAAGAAAAATGTCAATCTGCAGACCAAGAGAAGTCCCTCTCTCTCTGAAAATTTACCACTGGAATGGCTGGCTTGGTTATCGAGCCAGTCATTCCAGTTGTAACCGCACAAAAACGACCCTCTCCCGGTCTGCAAGTTGTCACATCTCAAGGGCACTCTAGAAGCATTTTTGGCTGATCTGTGTGTTAAAGGGGTAAAGATTTGAATATTTCAGCGAATCTAGGCCTATATGTATGGTAATTAAATCTTTGCTTAGGAAATCATTGTTAATTTTAATTATCTAAGTATTACTGAAATGTAGAGGAAAGATAACTCCACAATCACTGTCTAAAGTCCACTACATGTTGTAGTTTGATACACACAAGCTAATTGATGAATCCAGTTTCTCAGTCAATCATATGACGGTATAATCAACTAAGTCACATGTAGGCTGGCGTCATAATCAGTTACGTCATAAACGACCCAGTATTTAGGCCGTCATAACTGCGTAATAGTCCGTCAAGTTGTACGAGTTGTATGTCTTTACTATTTAAGAAACAGTCTGTTGAATATTTTGAAATCAATTTGACTGGGCGCTGTTGCTGCCAGAGGCAGTAACAGCACACAGTCAGATTAGTTTCAAAATATTCAACAGCTTACCTGTAGTTTTCTGGAAATTGAGATGCAGATAGTGCATGGATCGATTGATCCCAACACGGTCAACGCCTGGGTGGAGCTTAGCTAGAGATGGGCGGGGCATAGTTTAACCATTTGTTAAATACAATATGCTGCATGCAGTGTATTGACTTGTGCGTATCAGCAGACAACATGTTGTACACAACTATCTGTTCTGTGTGACTCTACTATCTACACGAGCCCTTTAGATTTCCCACACATCTGTGGCACTGCGTCTTAATAACCAATAAAGTAATAAAACAATTTAAGCATGTTATTATTATTATTAGAAGTCAAGACTATCTACCACAACGCTCACTCGTTATTGAGACAATCCCTATGAGATAAGTCTATATAGCTTAAGTATAATTTATTTACCACCAAAACACCCCCGCCCCCCCCCCCCCAACCCCACCCACCCACCCACTAGCGAGTATCCATTCTAAGTCCTTTTCGCTTTGTAAGGAGTGTAGAACTATCCCACTCGCGTGAACAATATGCCTATATAAGGATATGTGTATTTACATCCCGTGTACGAGTTATTATTTCTAAAAAGCGACACTCCAGCTTTAAATATCAGTTTCAGTATTGGCCAGTGTCCGTGGGATGCTCGGTATGAAGCACGAGGTGAATTGACTGTGTGGACGCAGTGTGCGGAATCAGATGTGGCTGACGTCATTTAACCATGACGTGGGAGGCGGTGGGTAGAGTTTTACCTTAGCCTTTCGACTTAGATCATCCATTAAAGCGAAGTATAATATCAACTGTACTTTCAATAACATTCACTGGTTACCGTGTGCATCATGGTGCCATTATTCACTATGTGCACAGAATAGACTAACGACATCTTGATTATACTGGTCCCTTTAGGAGCCTGTCATGGGTAACCTCATCGTACTAACATTACACCCACTCACATCGCTCCTCTGTTTGTGTACTCGATTAGCAGAGCGGGAGGGCGAGCCCGTGCAATAGGACGATTGGGTAAACTGTGCATAACGGTTTTAGTTTTTAGCAGCGGGTAGCTGCTCAATAAACCGCCGTGTCTCCTCACAACAAATTCACAACTAAAAAAATTATAATAATTTGTACCTAATGTAATCATAATATGCTAAGATTTATTTCGTTTCATTACATCTAGGCACACGATTTAAGCCTCTAAAAGTACACAATTTTAACAATTTTATTTTCAGGCATTCTGGTGTGAATATGCACCTTTAAGGTTGTTGCTGTAGTATTAATAGCAGCTAGAGTCAGCTAGGTGTAGTGGTCAGCACTCGGAACTACTGAATCAGAGATCTTGGTTCACGCCTGAGATGTGGCCTATCTTCTCATGACTAGTGGAAGCAGCGGTAGCTTATAAATGGGTACCAATGTAATACTGGTGAAGCTATGCGCAATGGTGTTATAGACTGATCATAAAACAAACCCATACATATCCTGAATGGGACCTAGAGACTAGGGACTCCATGACAATCAAACCAATAACTTCTTCATGGTGACAATGAACCTTTCCAGTTTTATCTATGCCCCGCCCATCCCTAGTTAAGCTCCACCCACACCTGGCTCGTGTTGGGATCGATCGATCGCTAATCTCTCTGACTATCAATTTTCTGAAAACTATTTTGAAACTGCAACAGCGCCCAATCAAATACGTTTCAAAATATTCAACATCATGTTTATTAAATAGTAAAGACATGCAATTCATACAACCTGACGGACAATTAAGCGTTTAAGACGGACTAAATCGAGCCATTCATGACGTGATGATTATGACGTCACCCTACACGTCACGTAGTTGATTATGACGTCATATAACGGATGGATAAACTGGAAAGGGCCATTCTAGCTTGGCTGCATCGTGTAAGTGCAGCCACAGCGAAACGATGCTGAATATTGTGAAACAATTTGGCTGGAAGTTGTTGCAGCCTTAGCCAATGTCATCTGTCACCAACATGTAGGTCCATAGAATGTGCCTATGTACGTAAATACAGTTCTCTGAGCAAACGTACAATCAAGCAGAATTCATTCAGATTACCTATCTCAGTACCTGACACAGGAGTTAATTACTTATTTCAATGCTCACAAAGACCGACTTTGATTAAAGTAAAAAGAAATCTATTCAGCCAATCCACGGCCCCATGCGGGTAAGCTGTTTAATACTCTGAAACGAATTTGTCTTGGACCTCTTGCTGGCTATAACGGCTCTCAGTCAAATTAATTTCAAAATATCCAACAGAAAGTGTATTAATTGTAAATTGGCCAAAGCCATGCAATTCATACCTTTGCTGTCAGACCTGTGCCTCTTTCGCCTCGGACCAACGTAATTTGATTGTGACATCAGCTAACAATTGACATATTTGATTATGACGTCAGATACTTGAGTTACAGTTCGTATCCCTCCATCGCCACTCACCGTTTGTTGTCTCAGGTGATGATCGCTCTTAGTATGTCTCTTGAGTCTATGGCTTCGTCTGATCTGATCCATTCGCTTCATATAAGGTGGTGGTACTGTGTGGTACCATGCAGACTCGCGAGACATGCGTGGCGGTGGTGGTTCTTCTGATAGTGGTCCTGGTGGACCGGAAAACGACATACTCCATGGGTGTGGTGGTGGCGGCGGAAGCTGCACATTCGCTGGCATCCTTAAATCAGCATACGGGTATGGCGGGTAGACATGGTACATGGGTCGAGGACGAGGATTAAACAGATGCTGTGACAGGTCTGCTTTCTGCTTCATACTGTCCAAACTGTTAGAAACTATCGCCAAGAATACTCAAATATCCTTTGTTATCCGGATAAGTCTATAGTAATTTGTTTAGTGTAAAACGAGCGGATCCTTCAAGAAAGGCAAAAGTCACATCCTAAATCAGACCAATGAATGAATCCATTTCTAGCTTTGCCCCGCCCATTTCTAGCTTTGTCCCGCCCATTTCTGGCTATGTTCCTCCCATTTCTAGCAATATCCCGCCCATTTCGAGCTATGCCTCGCCCATTTCTAGCTATGCCTGACCCATTTCGAGCTATTCCTCGCCCACTTCTAGCTAAACACAACCCACGCTTTGCCCGTGTTAGGATCGATCTAAGGCTGAATATCCAGAATCCTAATATCACGGTAACTATACAGGTAACATGTTGGATATTTTGCAACTAATTTGACTGCGCGCCAGTCAAATTAGTTTCAAAATATTTAACAGAATGTTAATTAAGTGGTAAGACATACAATTTACATCACTGACGGGCTATTCCAGGTTTATGACGGACGTAGTTATGCCAATCATTACGCATTTTGACTGTCACGTCAGCCTACATATGACGTAATTGATTATGGTGTCATATACTTGACTGAAATATCGGATTCATCCATTGTTTAAAATGTATAACAATTTCACTGATATAGTATACAGAATAACGACTTTGAATCTAGCTTTTAACAAAAGCTATCTGTATTATTATATTCATCTTCACATTTTAAAGCCCGCGGATCACGTTTTCCGTCACTCGCATATTTTACACGATTATATCCGTAAATTCTGATTTCCTGATTTTACATCGATTAAACAGCAGGATGCGCGCTGTTTATTTTGCCTGTTCTGGTAAAATTCGTTTGTTAAATTTTTAGTATTATCACAATATCCTGCATGATCAGATTGGCTTAAATAAACTATGTTTAATGTAATGTGAATGCTAATGCACGTGCGCGAGGATAGATATGATCCAGTCGGTAGTTCGTTCACCTGAGAAGCAAATAATGGACACTGAATCGGCCATCAAAAGCTGGTGGCTGAGGACTTGTGATCGTTCAAGTCAACTCAATATGTTATCGTATATATAGATATATTGTCATAAAACCATCCCTCTTATTGAACCACCATAATTTGTCCCCAAACACATGTGTGTCCTCTATAGACATATTAAACCGTATTCTTTTACACAGACCCTAGCTCTCTTATTGTACAACACTGTTTACGGCTAAACCTATCACTAATAGTCCCTATTTGCTTATTATAAAATAATTTCCATTGCTCGATTGTGGAAGGTGAACAACTATTTGCTTTCAACATTCATTGCTAGGTTTATTGATACTAATATACCGGAGTCTTATGCATCCGTCACGTGTTAGGCAGACCCACGAACGCTTGTCTGGATAGTGGATATACGGGGGTGGGGGACTTCTGTCTACAATGGACGCCTGCTGTTTGAGGTCAAAATTGTGGCTCTATAGGGCGTGTGGTCATAGGACCACGCGTATTAATGAACCACCATCATTTGATCTGAAATGCTATATACAATTGGTCTGCATTAAGCGCCCATCTACTTGTGTGACAAACGTCTGATGGGCCATACAATTTCCACTCGACAGGCTGTTCTATAGTAATTTTCATGGCTTATTTTGCTGTATGCCTTATGACAAGGCAGCACAAAATTGACAAACGTGAAAACTTAATAAATCTATTGACAGAATATATTCAATAGTTTTACCGTCATGAGACATTAAACGCCGATTTTAAACCAATAAATGGATAATAAAGCTGCACAGTAAATTGGATAAAATCACATTCTACATACAGGCCTATCCCCTGCTCTGCCTTTTGTCCAAGAAAGCCATGTATGTGAACAGCGTTATCACTACAAGGTCTAGTAACTTAGCAATTGATGGAGACATAGTAAGCACAATCTAAGAACATAGCAAGAGATACATTTCCGAAATCGACAAACTTTTAAGTATGTTCCTTAAATAGCCTTAACCAATTTCAAACTGAATTCGAAGGATGCTTTTTACGAGGAAGCGACAAATAAGGCCAGCTGATGCACCATACACAAGTAACACATACAATCTAATATTTATGTGAAGCTAAGAGAAAATGATACAGTTGTTAACTACTACACAATTTGCCGATCTTACTGGAACCGTTCATACAAATATCCTATACAATACCTGCTAAATATAGACACGTGACACTATAGCAACATGTAACTCCGGTATTATTTAATATACTGAGGGTTAACAAAATCTTAGCGTCAAGAATACTGAATTATTACTGAAAAGAAAGTTTCAATGTTTTTCTTAAACTGTGGTTTTGTACGGTTAGAAAGCGTTAAGCCGCTCTCTCAAACTGTAGACTACATTTATTGAGAGCAAAAAATAATCAAAGCGAATGCTAGTATCCTTTATATGTTCCAAAATAGTGCAAAAATAGCCGCGCGCGCCCAGTCTGTACAAATTCGCGACAGAAAAAAAAATCACGAAATGGAATAATAAAATCAAAATCTCGATATCGGCTCAATTAGGATTGATTTGATCGAGGGAAAATAGACATCGATTGATCAGGAGGCAGTCAGCCATAGCCAGAGACATACCTAAACATATAGACCTTATCAGCGTGGTTATAAACGACCAACTGGTACACTGCCCCAAAAAAACACGGTTATTAGAAACACGTGATCTCATTACGCAAAATCTGTCTCCATAGGAACTGCCCTTTCGACCACAATGTGGTGATTTGCTAAGACCGATGGTTATTTAATCACATGGCTTAAATAAACCACTAAGGCATGGCCCAAAATACAGGTAATCGCGTGGTCAGGTTGGAATAGATTTGCCATTTATTATACAGATGACCGGCCAATAAAGGCTATTTACTGCCCTAAGAGCCGTCTTTTAATTTCCTTGTGGATGACACCATTTCTAAGTATAGCTTGCTATAAGTAGACCTACATTTCTGCTGAATGATTTGAGAAGTTGAATTTGTTTTTCGTTTCAAGCAGCTATAGGACGTTCAAGCTTTGTATTCTGCTGAATTGAAACCACACCATGAGAGTTCAGATCGAATTTTTTTAGCACACGCGGGAGCTTTCTATTACTATCATTAATGCGCATGCCCAGTGCAGTTAATTATTATTAGTAGTAGACATACGGTAATAAATAATTGCAGATAAACGACTAATTAACGGTGGAGTAAATTACAAATTTAACGCCACTGCAATTTGCATACAGGTACCATACTTTTAGCCGCGGGTAGCGGCTCTATAAACCACCATGTCCCTTGCCCGCTTTCCATGTAAGCTTTTCTGCGCGCTTTTCTGCTTGCAAAAAAGTCGATCTAGTGCATTTAGATAGAACCATTGCCATGGGAGCGTTTCAGCGCGCTAAAATTCTTGTGCCGAAACCCCCGTCGCTCAATGAGCGACTTTTCTGCCCTCTTTTCAAAAAGTCGGTCTAGTGCATTTGGATAGAACCATTTCCATGGGAGCGTCTCCGTGCAGCGGGTACAAGCGCGTGTTGTGCATGTTGCTATTTTTCGCATGCATGTTGCCTTATAAGAAGGTTATTTTGCAATATTGACTTTGAACGCCATGCAAATATAATAATGATGCCATGCAACAGCCATTTTCTTTTGTATTATTTGCGCAAGAGTCAAAGAACTCGCATCCGTATGATGCAGTTAATCCAGTTGACAAACCAAAAAAGAGAGCACAGATTTTGGGTGCAGATATTGTTCTACCAGATCAATTATGTGCTCCTGTTTTTGAAAGCTCGGCTTCAGGACCTGGCCTTTGCACTTTTGCGACATGACACTTGTAGTGTGTAAGAAAGCATAAATTGATTAAAGATATGCAGAACTAGAGCCTGAAATTCGCTTGCCTACGCCAGTAAAACAGCCGGATTCGCTGGTAAACTCGCCCGCATGGAAATAGACAAACCCGCGAGCAGAAAAGGGTGCGAGACCACCCGAGCGGAAAAGCTCAAATGGAAATCGGGCCTTAGTCAGCCGGCCAGCTAGCCAGGCAATCACAAACGCGTATTCCGGGATGTATTTCTTGCTGTGCAAGGGAATTTCCAGACTATGGCCTGGATCTGGATACCAGAACCCGGAAGTGGATCGGATCAAATTCTGGATCTGTGGATATATTAGAAAGTGCTAGTCCGATTTGGCTTAACTTTTAACAGAGCGAGGGGCGTGACCATACAGTAAGATTTCACAACTTCGAGCATGATCCGAGAAATCAGGAAAGCCTTTTTAAAATGCTGAAAAACCGAAGAAATCGAGACGCCGCAGCTACCAAGATTCTATAGACCATGTTATAGTTATTTATAGTGGGCGTTAGCACTGGCACTGGCGTTCATTGAACCTTTTCGCACATATAGTGTGCACAGATTTCTGTGTAGCGACCCCATCATTAAATTAGATGCCGGCCTACAATACGATTTTGGAACAATGAATGAATCCGATATGCTACCGGTGCTCAAGTATATGACGTCATAATCAGTTATGTCACAGGCTGAGGTCCCTTTTAAACATACGTAATGAATGACGTATCTAAGTCCGCCATGAACGTTGAATAGCCCGTTAATCGTACAAATTGTATGTCTTTACTATTTAATAAACATCATGTTGAACGTTTTGAAACTAATTTGACAGGGCGCTGAGGCTGCTCATGACAGCAACAATACCCATTCAATTTGTTTCAAAATGCTCAATAAATTATCTGTATCGTTGCCTCGAAATACGGATTCTGGGAATTCAGGATTCAAAGTATATATAAATCGATCCTAACACGTGCAAAGGGTGGACAGGGATTATAGCTAGAATGGACGAGGATAAGATAGAAATGGGCGGTGCTTAGCTAGAAATGGGCGGGGCATAGCTAGGAATGTACCCCTCTATTGGCCAATGTCTGGCTCATTATGCATCGATTCTCACCATTCTGCAATTAAACTGACATTCAGTCATCAGTAACCCAAACCACAAACCAGATCAAATGATCTACTGTCGTCTGGATACGAACTCACAACCTTGGCGTTACTCACGTACTTGTCACTGGTGCTAACGCTTTTATCAAGTTACGCTGGCCGATCAGATATGAGGTAATAGTGGTAGACTAGTAGTATCAGTTGGTGTGATCGTGCTAATCAGGAAACCCGGGTGGGCGTGTGAGGACGGGGTGGGAGGTGTGGGTGGGGTGAGTTGGTGTAGTGTGGTGGTGGTGGGGGGGGGGGGGGGAATTGGGCCATTGATTAAGTAGTTCTACCAATCTAGCTACCATCATGTACCATCTCAGTAGTAGTGGTGATGGTGGTAGTGGCGGTGGTGGTAGTGGTAGTAGTGGTGGTAGCGTGGTAGTGGTAATGATAGTGGTGGCGGTGATGGTAGTAGTAGTAGTAGTAGTAGTAGTAGTAGTAGTAGTAGTAGTAGTAGTAGTAGTAGTAGTAGTAGTAGTAGTAGTAGTTGTGGTATTGATAATAGAGTATTTTAGCTTGCACTGTTTTGACATGTTAGGTTTGTATTGTTATTCTATTAATAAAGCCTGCTATTTTAACCGATTTTATGGGGGTTTGCAAGCCTTTTTAAAGGAGTTCATCCGTGAAGTGTATCCGACTGCGTCAGCGTCGTATTTAAAAAAAAAGTAGTAGCAGCAGCAGCAGTAGCAGTAGCAGTAGCAGCAGAAGTAGCGGCAGTAGCAGCAGTAGCAGCCGCATCAGCATACAATTACACACGCATCACCCAATAGAAATGCTCAGAATCGTCTACATTAAAATATCATAGCTATCGATTTCTCCACAAAAACAAACCATTGTAACTGTTTCAACCTACAAAACCGGCCCAGCGACGCTCATCTGTACCATTAGCATTTGAACCATTTGCATTTAAATAGACATGATGGATAATTTTCGAAAAATCCAAGATGGCCACCAAAAAAAACACTAATCAAAATTCTCGAATGTTATATTGAATCCTCCCGCCACAGGATCATTTCACCCAAGTTTCGTTGAAATCGGGCCATTGATTAACAGTAGCGTTTTAACTTTCAGAAAATCTTAGATGACCGCTTCAAATCGACCAATCAAAATTCTGAATAGAAGCTCTAGCGCCTACCGACCATTGTAGAATCCTGCAGCCAAATTTGTTCAAAATCCTCCAAATTGTTAAGTAACATTTTGATAATTTCAGGTAAATTTTGGATAAAGTCTAAGATTTTTACACAACAACATGATCAATCAAAGTTCTGAATACATGTTCTGGAGAATATCAGCATAGGGATATTCTGGCCAAATTTATTTGAAATCCACCGAGCGGCTCGCGAGGAGATGCATTTTGACAATATTCGTTAAATTTTGCATACAATTTTTTATCACAAAAAGTGTTGAAAGCGCTAGGGTAATATTTGCGCGCCGCTTATCGCTGATATTAATAGTGAGGTGTTTGTAATTCAGTGAGGAACATTTAATTATTATATATATATATAATTAGTGTCGTAGAAATAAGCCACAGTTACTAAAGCGAATACTTACACACTAATTAACAACAGTCAAACATTGTAGAATGTCCGCGCATGCGTTGTCTTAATAACAATATTGTGACCACAAATGCATATATTCCATTGTAGCCGTATAATCATTATTAAGAGATATTGCTATAATTGAGGAGTTTTTTTCTAGCTATGCCCCGCCCATTTCTAGCTAAGGTTCGCCAACGCTTTGCGCGTGTTGGGGTCGATTTATAAAATGAAAACGTTTCAAAACGTGTTGCTATATCTGCAAAATATGACAATCTGCTGTTTTCGGATTAATTATGTTATATAATATAGAAACTGTAAAAAAATAAAAACCCGACTTTGCACATGCAGAGCGCTCTGGAACGCTTTCCTTTTCGAACGCATGGCATAATTCTCAGCATCCCATTTTCGAGGTAATTATACAGGCAAGCAGTAAGCCTATGGCAGAAACAGTGCCCAGTCAAATTAGTTTCAAAATATTCAAAAGAATGTTTATTAAATAGTACACACATACAATTCGTACACCTGACTGATTATTCAATGATCTCGACGAACCTAGATTCAATATTCATAAGTGAGGTCAGCCTACACGTGACGTAATTGATTATGACGTCATATACTTGAGTGACGTATCGGATCTATCCATTCTGGTACTCCTTGAGGTGATTGCTTAATGCACAGCTGAGTGTAGGTCTATTATCATATACAGTATACACATGATCACAGCATACATGCACCCGCACAGCATCCCGGTCGCCATTAACATCAACCTAACCACCCACTCCGAGATCAAACTGCCCATAGTACAGCGCGCAGAATTTTATACACGATAAATGTGGCTCAATAAAAATGCCCTCAAATCTTCTTAAGCCACAAGCCAGTCACCACTAGGGACTCCTAGTCTGGGGGTCAGTAGAACCCCCATGCAACCCCTCAGAATCTACCGCCAACATGATTATTTTACTTAATAGCTTCTCAGTAAAAGATCTGGACATGTTCCCAGAAAAAAGTCATATTTGTTTTCTAGGCATAAATCAAAACCGTGTCACGGTCGTCAAAATCTGGGCTATATCGTCAATCTTTCTTCCCCTTCTATTTTTCACGCTATACGGAAAAGGCCTTATAGGGGGAGAGATTGATGATAATGCCAAAATCTGTCATTTTTAGGGGATGGAGAAACAAAGATTTTGAAAACTGTCACTTTTTATTATTTATTATTCATAAATGAACACTCAAAATATTGCTTGTTGCTTCCCTTCCATTTCATGTATATTGTATGCAAATAAGTTAAATAATTAGGTAAGCAGAGGTCAAAAGGTCACCAGTTTTTGTTGTTGCTTAAAATCGGACAAATGTGCATTGCTGTAACTGGCAATGTACTTACAAAGAACTATTTTGGTGTTATTAGCTTAACGATCTCGCGTTCCATTAAATATAGACCCTTTTGCACGAGATATGAGATGCCTGCTGATTTCTGTTCAATTTACCCAGCATGCTATGCTACCCAACATGCAACGCTACCCAGCATGCAATTTCCTGACTCCATAATCGTTGTAACTATTGGACATATATATATACACCTGTGCAAAAGTTAAGCACCACCCTATTTTACGCACATGCGAGGGTATATTCATGTGCTATGAAGAAAGCAATAGCATAAACATTTATGTACCCATCCATCTTAGTGCAAGAGGTAATAATGCAACTAGAGGAATGCTGATTATGATGGTGGGGAAACACTGTATGTTTTTGTTTGAACTTGAAAACGAGGCCTGAATATGGTTACGTTGACACAACTGACAACTATTGCCCTACAGTTGACACACGTGGCTAGATTGTCATCAATGGTGTCTGAAAACGAAGTTTAACATCTGTGCACGAGTTTGAGACTGTCATTATTAATACCGGGTATATCCACCTTGTGCCTGGATGACGGCCTGGACACGACGTCTCATGCTGGTCACCAACCGACTGATACGCCATTGTGGTATTCGTTGCCATTCAAGATGGAGTGCGTCTGTTAATTCCTGTAGGTTCTGCACAGGAGGATCCCTCCTTCTCACCATGTTTCCCAGAATGTCCCAGATATGCTCAATAGGGTTCATGTCAGGGCTCCTTGCTGGCCATGGTAGGGTTTCGATGGCATTCTGGCGGAGGTATTCATGCACAGCTCTAGCACGATGTGGTCGGGCGTTGTCATCCATGAATATAGGGTGGGTTCCAGGTGCATGATTTACAAAATGAGGGACCACAACTCTATCCAGTATGGAATCTTGATATCTTTGTCCATTTAGTGTTCCAGGTACAGTCAACAGATCCTGCTTACAATCAAATGAGATGCACCCCCATATCATAACGGAACCTCCACCAAATGGAACTTCTTCCATGATGTTACGTTGGTCGTACGCCGTGCGTCTGGACCTCCATACACGAGTTCGACCATCTGTGGCATGAAGCAGGAACCGACTTTCATCGGACCAGTGTACCCGTCTCCAGGATCTCATGTTCCAGTGTCTTCTTTCGTTGCACCACCTCAGACGCTCCTCTTTGTGGTGTGCAGTGAGGAGAGGACGTCTGACAGGTCTCCTAGATTTCATGCCAGCAGCATACAGTCTCCTTTTGACGGTAGACATTGACACTCTATTGCGCGTTTCCCATTGCTGGCTGAGCACTCTGCTGTTGGTGAATGGAGATCTCCTAACAAGGCGTACTAGGGCTCGATCATCACGGGCAGTAGTCTTCTTCGGTCTTCCAGATCTAGGCCTGTCCTTCACCTCGTTAGTTTGCCCATGTTTTGCAATCAAACGACTGATTACAGTATGATTAATGTTCAGCTGTCTGCCAATCTCTCTGCATGACATACCAGTGGTATGCATGCCTATGATTTGCCATTTCACACGATCACTTAACCTTCGTCTTGCCATAGCGGTTCACAATCAAGAGCTAATTCTCTCTGTACAAATAAACCACGGTCATGAACACAAAATTCCTAATCTTGTCGCCTAAATCTGTATGTAATGTTCTACACCTCAAACTGGACTTTTACATAACTGAACACGTGTGCTGTTTCCCGCCACGCACGGACATCAAGCGGCGTGAAGTCATGCATGCATGTGCATTTCGTACTTGGAATTATGTCAGCTAACGCGGGGACAAAACGTATGGCAGCCTAGTTGTACCATCATGTTTCTACGTTCTATTGTTTTTGCTGGTGCTTAACTTTTGCACAGGTGTATATATTCGTTTAGTTTATTGTCTGTATAGGCCAGGATTTTTCAAACAACAACCAACCCGCCTGCACGTGCAAACAGTCATTTGTCCGGGTTCTAGAAGCGTACGCATGCACGTAGGGTGTACTATTCACGGCAGTACATTCGACAGCCTGCATTTCAATACTGTTCAGCGCAAGTGTGTCAATTTCCAGAAGAAAATTAGAGAAACCTTTTATATACAATTTGACAATAATTTGCGCGAAAGTTATTGCTATCAATGACAGCAAAAACATTCAGTAAAATTATTGTCAAAATAATAATAAGGTAATGCGATTACTACCTGGTACAGATAATAATGTGAATGAAAATTGTTGCTACAACAGCTTTCAGTCTCTACAGTCTAAAATAATCATCATAATTGTTACCGATTTGAATAGCAATTTGACTAAGTTGTTGGTTTCTAAGACACAAACAACACTGTCGAATTTTTAGTCCAACAGAAACGTACACGCGTTAGCTTGGCGAAATGTTTCCTTCCTGCGGGTAAAGCGTATTTCGGCCATATACTCACTCTACTTAGATGGTAATACTGAGCGCCGTGTGATTCTATGGACAATAATTTGATAACGTTGTTGGTGCCTTAGTCAGCAACAATTTACAGTCAAATTACTCTTCAAATCGGTAGCAAGTGTTCATTGAAATTTATAATGATTATTTTAGAATACATAGACTGACAGCTGTTGAAGCAACACTGTTCAATAAATTTGTTATCAAATATATATACACCTGTGCAAAAGTTAAGCACCAGCAAAAACAATAGAACGTAGAAACATGATGGTACAACTAGGCTGCCATACTTTTTGTCCCCGCGTTAGCTGACATAATTCCAAGTACGAAATGCACATGCATGCATGACTTCACGCCGCTTGATGTCCGTGCGTGGCGGGAAACAGCACACGTGTTCAGTTATGTAAAAGTCCAGTTTGAGGTGTAGAACATTACATACAGATTTAGGCGACAAGATTAGGAATGTTGTGTTCATGACCGTGGTTTATTTGTACAGAGAGAATTAGCTCTTGATTGTGAACCGCTATGGCAAGACGAAGGTTAAGTGATCGTGTGAAATGGCAAATCATAGGCATGCATACCACTGGTATGTCATGCAGAGAGATTGGCAGACAGCTGAACATTAACCATACTGTAATCAGTCGTTTGATTGCAAAACATGGGCAAACTAACGAGGTGAAGGACAGGCCTAGATCTGGAAGACCGAAGAAGACTACTGCCCGTGATGATCGAGCCCTAGTACGCCTTGTTAGGAGATCTCCATTCACCAACAGCAGAGTGCTCAGCCAGCAATGGGAAACGCGCAATAGAGTGTCAATGTCTACCGTCAAAAGGAGACTGTATGCTGCTGGCATGAAATCTAGGAGACCTGTCAGACGTCCTCTCCTCACTGCACACCACAAAGAGGAGCGTCTGAGGTGGTGCAACGAAAGAAGACACTGGAACATGAGATCCTGGAGACGGGTACACTGGTCCGATGAAAGTCGGTTCCTGCTTCATGCCACAGATGGTCGAACTCGTGTATGGAGGTCCAGACGCACGGCGTACGACCAACGTAACATCATGGAAGAAGTTCCATTTGGTGGAGGTTCCGTTATGATATGGGGGTGCATCTCATTTGATTGTAAGCTGGATCTGTTGACTGTACCTGGAACACTAAATGGACAAAGATATCAAGATTCCATACTGGATAGAGTTGTGGTCCCTCATTTTGTAAATCATGCACCTGGAACCCACCCTATATTCATGGATGACAACGCCCGACCACATCGTACTAGAGCTGTGCATGAATACCTCCGCCAGAATGCCATCGAAACCCTACCATGGCCAGCAAGGAGCCCTGACATGAACCCTATTGAGCATATCTGGGACATTCTGGGAAACATGGTGAGAAGGAGGGATCCTCCTGTGCAGAACCTACAGGAATTAACAGACGCACTCCATCTTGAATGGCAACGAATACCACAATGGCGTATCAGTCGGTTGGTGACCAGCATGAGACGTCGTGTCCAGGCCGTCATCCAGGCACAAGGTGGATATACCCGGTATTAATAATGACAGTCTCAAACTCGTGCACAGATGTTAAACTTCGTTTTCAGACACCATTAATGACAATCTAGCCACGTGTGTCAACTGTAGGGCAATAGTTGTCAGTTGTGTCAACGTAACCATATTCAGGCCTCGTTTTCAAGTTCAAACAAAAACATACAGTGTTTCCCCACCATCATAATCAGCATTCCTCTAGTTGCATTATTACCTCTTGCACTAAGATGGATGGGTACATAAATGTTTATGCTATTGCTTTCTTCATAGCACATGAATATACCCTCGCATGTGCGTAAAAATACGGTGGTGCTTAACTTTTGCACAGGTGTATAGTAGGTAGTAATTGCATTGCATACAAATTATTTTGACAACAATTTGACTGAATGTTGGTGCTGTCATTGATAGCAACAACTGTCACGCAAATTACTGTCAATGTATATAAAAGCTTTCTCCTATTTTCTCCTGGACATTGACACACTTTCTCTGAAGAGTATTGAAACACAGACTGTCGAATGTACTGCCGTGAATACGCCATACGTGCATGCTTACGCTTCCAGTGCTGGAGGACAAATGACTATTTGCACGCGCAAGCCCGCTGGTTTTGTTTGAGAAATCCTGGCTTGTGCAGACAATAGACCACACGAATATGGCGTCCAATAGTTACAACGATTATGGAGTCAGGGCATTGCATGCTGGGTAGCATTACACGCCGGGTAGCATTGCATGCTGGGTAAATTCAACGGGCATCTAATATCTCGTGAAAAAGTGTCTCTATTTAATGGAACACGAGAGCTTTAAGAAGTTAATAGTAGACATCTTCCGACAAATTTAAAGAGTCAATGTTGATTTATTTTATGACAGGCTGTTACAATAATAACTGACAGAATCTCCTTGTTGAAAATAGCAGAAGAATGAAATTATGTGGGAGTGAAAAATAATATGAACATAATATTCACATCTAAATAATGTTGATGTCACTATCAGCACGTAAGCTTCGGCCATGTGTCCAAGATTAGTTCTGGTAATATTAAATAATTCTGAAATATAAATGTATATAATATGCTTAGCGGAAAAACTTAAAGTTGAAAAAGCAGAGGTAAAATAGCAAGGTCAGAATGACCTTGACTTTTGACCTGGTGACCTCCATGTCACAATCCCGTATCCTCTTGATATAAGAAACCATGTGTCCAATTAAGCTGTGTTCCATTAGAGTTAAACAATCCCGGCTACTACTACTACTACTACTACTACTACTACTACTACTACTACTACTACTACTACTACTACACGGGGTCGTCAGCGCGACGATGGTGTTATCTTTACCTGAATTGTTTTTGATTTTGTTTTTAATTTGCAGAGTTTGGTCAGACCGCTAATATCAACAAACATGTAACCTCGTTTTGTAACAATAACAATACCTGTGTTGCTAATCCGCCCATCCTGGCGAGCTTGGGAGCAACCTAATGATGTTTATATGGGCACAACAATCAAACTACACACACACCACCCCACACACCCAACATTCCCCCACCCCACCCCCACACCCTCGCCCACTACAAAGAATCAGATGTTAACTGTCTGACTGCTAAAACCACCAGACATTAATTTCGATGGGCAATAACTTTGAACCTGCTGAATATTTTGAAAACAATTTGACTGAAAGTAGTTGGTGGCTTATAGCCACCAACAACTTTCAGTCAAACTGTTTTCAAAACATTCAGCATATCTATACCTAAGCTCCATGGAAAATGTAGTCTACAGAAACCCAGGCAGATAGTTAACGAGATTCTAGTTAGTAAAATTTGCTTAGGTGCAGCGCAAAACACATTTAGAAGACACGCCATTCGGGAGACGCGGGGAAGTACGTACTGCAACACTCGAAAACCAGTTTCTCAATACATTCGAATTCTTTTGCTTGTGGTCATTGCTAACCCTCTGCCTATGAAATCCCAAATATACTAAAAATCATTTACAAGTAAATAAATATTCTTTGAAAACAAATTTGACTTGGGGCTTGATGTGAAATTAGCTTTGAAATATTCAACAACTACATGTATGGTTGATAGCCTTAGTTATGGTTCTGGCAATCGCATGACGACGATGACACGCAATCGCGCATGTAAGTGGACTGACTTCCTTGTTGAAAAGTAAGCGGGAAAATGACTAACACACGATACACCGACGTGTGTTTGTCGTGAGACATTTCTGAAATGATAACTAGGTGAAAGGAACTGTGGAGAGTTGATAATATTCGTGGCGCTTAATCGCCTTTGAATACTCGATCTTTGCGTAAGATATTAAAAAAATATAGATTGTTTACTCAGAGTATTTCTCTGTACGTAAAGTCACGTTGATAGATAGATGCCAGGATCAATAGTAGTTACATCTATGTATCTATGTAGTAAGCCTATAACTTGTATCATATCAATGGACGCGTAAAACCTCCGAGAAATGGCACCTGTCTTTGGGGACAAACATTCACGTGGATGATAACAGCTCCCAGTCAAATTACTTAAATTAGTTTCAAATATTCAACAAAATATTTATTCAATTGTATATGAGTTTTCGAATCCGACTTTTGTAGGTCAAAGGGTGAAGAAATAGCACAAAACTTTCTGTACCAGACATCACAGCAGTCTCTAAAGACGTGGCAGACATCACAGCAGTCTCTAAAGACGTGGCAGACATCACAGCAGTCTCTAAAGACGTGGCAGACACCACATCAGTCTCTAAAGACGTGGCAGATATCACAGCAGTCTCTAAAGACGTGCCAGACATCACATCAGTTTCTAAAGACGTGCCAGACATCACAGCAGTTTCTAAAGACGTGCCAGACATCACAGCAGTTTCTAAAGACGTGCCAGACATCACAACAGTCTCTAAAGACGTGGCAGACATCACAGCAGTTTCTAAAGACGTGACAGACATCACAGCCGTTTCTAATGACGTGGCAGACATCACAGCAGTCTCTAAAGACGTGGCAGACATCACAGCAGTCTCAAAAGACGTGCCAGATATGACCACGATCATTAAAGATCTGCCAGACATCACAGCCATCACTAATTACGTGACAGACATCACAGCCATCACTAATTACGTGACAGACATCACATCCATCACTAATTACGTGACAGACATCACAGCGGCCACTAAAGACGTGACAGACATCACAGCGATCACTAATTACGTGACAGACATCACTAATTACGTGACAGACATCACAGCGATCACTAAAGACGTGACAGACATCACAGCGATCACTAAAGACGTGACAGACATCACGGCGATCACTAAAGGCGTGACAGACATCACAGTGGTAACTAATGACGTGACAGACATCACGGCCCTCACTAAAGACATCACCGCGATCACTAAAGACGTGCCGGACAGCACAGCGACCACTAAAGGCCGACGGTCGCTTAAGACAGCTAGTTAGATTTAGTAAATCGTTTTGTGGCTTACAGCCGTAACTCTGGCCGCAGCTGTTATAGACAGATTTGACTGCAAAACCGATTAACATAACTTTTGAGAGAATTAAAGTAGACTAGCAATCGGCCGCTCAGTGCCTATGTGGTCCCCTACAATTTTATATGCATCAAGGAACTATTATTAGAGGTCAAAAGGTCACCAATTATAGCCGGTACTTAACTGTCTGACTGCTGCAAACCACCAGATAATAATTTCAATGGGCAATAACTATGGACCTGCTGAATATTTTGAAAACACGTCAACAACTTTCAGTCAAATTGGTTTTAAAATATTCAACATATCCAGTGTGTCCATGGGAAATGTAGTTTGAAGAAATTCAACAGGTAGAGAGTTAAGATCTGGAAACTGTGCATCGATGTGATTGACAAAGCTGATTGACAAAGCGCTAATAGAGGAATATTTTGGCGCTAACAGCTTTAAAAGCTAATGATAGACACAACCTGACAAATCTAAACAGCCAATGTTAATTTATTTTAAGGAGTGTTGTTACTATGACAAGGACTACTACCAGAATGTCCATTTGTGAAAGCAATTGCAGAAATGCAATTAAGGCCAGTGAGAAACGAAACAATCAAATAATGAACATAACATTAGTAAACCTGTTTCAATTAGCGTAGGCCTACATATCTATAAACCCTCACATCGCGCAAATAATGAAACCGCAAGCAGGGCGTGTACACGTGTAGGCCTACTACCACGTACATTCCAATATTCGTGAATAACAGAGAAGCTGTCCACATATACGAGAAAACCTTTAACACTCAGTTAGGCCAAAATCGCTGAGAAATGTCCATGTGCAGACCAAGAGAAGACTTTTTTTGGAAATTTAACACTGGAACAACTGACTGGGTCGATAATAGAATCATTTCAGTGGTAAATTTTCAAAATTAATATTCTCTTGGTCTGCAAATTGACATTTTCCATGAGAAAATTGAAATATTCTTGAACAAATTTGAGGATTAATGTATCAAATCGGCCACCTTATGGAGCATACACGATGAGTCACAATATAGGTGCTGCGGTAATGCAGGAATCAAGTTTTAGCTATGCCCCGCCCATCTTTAGCTAAGCTCCACCCACACTTCGCGTGTGGTGGGATCGCTCTATCTCTGAACTCCCTCACTAAAAATGTTCAAAAAAAACTATACAGGCATGCTGTTGCATACTTTGAAACTAATTTGACTGGGTGCTGTTGCTGCCTATGGTAGCAACAACGGCCAGTCAAATAAGTTTCAAAATATTCAACAGCATGTTTATTAAAACAGCATCACTAGAAGATCGTGTGTTGTAATCTTTAAGGCGTTGATTTGTTAGTTCCCAATGCGAGGGTCTAGACTCACGCACCAGAAGATCAATTCATACAGACATGGCACACAGATAAGGGTATATCTTAGAAGGGTAAAATCTATGATAGTTTCAAACCTAATTGGGAAATGGAAAAATATCTTTTAAGACTCGGGGACAGTAGGAGGATAATATTCACACGATTCCGAACAGGCAACCACTAGCTCCCAATAGAGAAAGGGGGGGGGGGGGGGGGGGATGGAACCCCAAGGGAAGAGAAGAAATGCACCATTTGCGCAAAAGATGATATAGGGGACGAGTTCCATTAAATCTTTATCTGTAGATTTTCCAAACAAACCCGGCAAGAATCACTACCTCCATATTACTATATAAGACCTAACTTCTTCAAATGCCATAAGCCCTTCTCGACCAATAATGCAATGTTGCTATCAAAAATCTGCCGCCTTATTCGAGTGATTACTACCTATTTCCAACGTGGATGAAACCGCCGTACAAGGACCGATAAACGCGGACAAACAAATAAGGAATTGATTAATTGACGATGACGATAATAATAATAATAATAATAATAATAATAATAATAAAAATAATAATAATAATAATAATAATAATAATAATAATAATAATAATAATAATAATAATAATAATGATGAATTATCAATGTACAAATTAAGCTCACCGCCTACTATGTAATATATAATTTTCCCCATAAGTCACTGTGACCCGAGATAAATAAAGAAACTTGAAACTATTAAATAGTAGACATACAATTTGTACAACAACGCTTAGTCCGCCATCAATTAAGCGTTCGTGACGAATTTAGCTACGCCATTCATGACGTAATTGATTATGACGTCATCATTCTCCCCACGTAGTTGATTATGATGTCATATGATTAACTGAGAAACTGGAATCCTACATTCACATGATGTGCTAAATTAGATTCCTTGTGGAGCCACACGATGGTGGTTCTTTAAGACATGTGGCCGTCTAAGACAGGTGGGCCTTTAAGACAGGTGGTCATTTAAGACAGGTGGTCGGAAAATCGCCTGTGTTAAAGAAACCGCCATATTTGGCTCCACAAGGCAGATGCGTGCTGTCTCGCGCAGGGTTGATTGAATATGGCTATGAAATTATTAAACAGTAATCACATGACGAATTATAGCGGGAAAGCGCGGATACATATTTACCTGTTGAGAAGAAAGAAGAGCTACCTGTACCGACATTCTGGAATGTGTGCTGTGTGACGTCACTGACGAGTGATTTATGCTGAGCCTCCATCATGGTATTGTGTAATCCGGGGGATGCGGATGGGCGTGGTAAATGTAACTAATACCACCAAACATGTTCTAAGGAAGTTTTATTTAAATATAAATATTATGCTTAATAAATTTAATATTTGTAAAAATAATTAAACATTTTATATCGGCTATTCAGATCTAGTAAATGAACTGCTGGACATTATGTTGAATGCTGTGTTGCTGCAAGCTGTTTCTATCTATCTAACAATACAGTATAGCTTAGAAATAACTTAAAACGTGTCTTATATAACATATATCAATATCATATGACCTTGTTTAACTGTATTGTAAGTAAGAGTGACGTCATTGAAAATGCCACCATACAGCCGAGCTAAGAAATAAGTTAACATGTTTCCAAAGCATATAAGAACAGAAACATCGTAGTTAGTAAGAAATGTTCTGTTAAATATTTGGAACATAATTGGTTTGGAAGGCATTGCGTTCAAAATATTCAACAGTGCATTTTATTTTGTTTTGTAAACATGTTAAGTTATTTCTGAGTTATATTGTACGTTAGATAGATAGAAACAGCTTGCAGCAACACAGCTTTCAACATAATGTCCAGCAGTTCGCTTACTAGATCTGAACAGACGATATAAAATGTTTAATTCGTTTTACGAATATTTAATTTACTTATACCTCATTTTCACGCCACTTACATTTCTAACAAAGCATCTACATCTGAGCTATTATGCACGTTACCGGATTGTTAGTGAATCATTCGCATCCGATATAGAGGATCTTAAAGATGTTATCAGTTCCTTTCACATTTCTCACACTAGTTTGGTAACATCTTATCGTAAATTCGGCTGAGCACGCAAGTGGAAGCAGACTATAAAACCATGACCTGTACCATGACCTATGTTATTGGAAACGAGCGTTAGCGACTTTCAAATGCGAGCCTATTAAACGACTGAGATAAATTTGATAGGAAATGTCAATGAGTGTGATAATGATGCCTTCAGTATATGTAATGGTATCCACACAGGTTCATGACAACATATGAATGTTTTCCAACATGAAAATGCAGATGTGCATATCATAAGATTGTTGCACCACTTCTCCAGAACGGCAACACTCATAGCGACGAAGATACATCTGGTGTTGGTGTTCTTATTCTTCTAGTGGGGAATTTCTATGATCTGGAAGGAACAAAATCTGGATCGGTATTCACGAAGATGGAGTAGTTTATGTCCTATCATAAAGTAGAAAACAGACCAATCAGAATGCCATCTTTACGGTACTCGGGAGGCGTAAGCCCTATAGTTACACCTATTCTACGGAGTAAGCCCTCTTCATGAATACCAGCCCAGGTGCATAGATAATAGTTGTTTATCAAATCTGGGAGCGACTTCCGATGATAGCCCTACAATGTCAGGAGGCATATTTGATACGTTGTGATGCAGAAAGGATGAATGCCTCTGTACACAGCTTTCACTGTAACAGAACATATTCATTCTACGGTTGATCGAAACAAGACAGAATGGCTATAAATGTTATTTGAAGGTGTACCAGCTGCGCCGCTGTGGGCATCATCCGGTGAACTGCTGATGTACATCGTCAGTGTGTAATGCCCTTTATACTAAAGATGTTTGCAGTTCACGAAACATACCCGATTACATATGTCAACGGAATCTGAGCACATATTATCTTGTTATGGCGGAGTTTGGACACTGGATTGTATGTATGGTGTTGCAGAAGCTTGCAATCCGGCTTTACAATTAGAGGCATGCGCAATGGAAGGGCTGCTTCGTATATTGTTGAACAATAGTTGGCCTATGCGCACACGTGCGTGGATGTCCTTACGAGTAGCAGAGTAAAGAACATACACGACAAGTTATATCTATGTACATTATATCAATTGTATGTATATGACAGCAACCACAGCGTAATGGCCTGTCATCTCTGGCTGCACTTGTTATAAGATCATCATCATCATCGTCATCGTCATCATCATCATCGGGGTTTTCAGGACTTATGCCTTTGGCCTCTTATTTCCTGTAGTATAGTATGTTTGTATTTTGCTGGTGTGGTTTTATTGGTAGTGTTATAGGCTCTGGTGCTAGTCAAAATCGTACACCATTTTGTCTAAATCTTTATCTAGTCTCCGTTTAAAACCCTCAGTCTTTTTCTTCACCGGTATCTCTGGGTGGAGAGAGAATTCCAGAGATTCGCTATTTGTTTGGTAAAAAAGCTTATTCTAATGATCTTGTTGCACCAGTCTACTCTTACTTGTATGGGTGGCCTCGTGTTACATTTGTGTAAGGTTCTTGCAAAGGGTCTGCTCTATTAATGTTGTATTTGTCTTTAATGATCACGAATACGTCAATTAGGTCCCCATGTAACCTGCGATACTTTAATGACATTAGGGTTAATGATCTTAATCTCATTTCGTAGTTTTGATTTCTTAGTTTTGGTATGTAGGCTAATAGGTTTTGTGGCCCTTGTCTTTAATGATCGCAAATACTTCAATTAGGTCCCCATGTAACATGCGATACGTTAATGACATTAGGGTTAGTGATCTTAATCTCATTTCGTAGTTTTGATTTCTTAGTTTTGGTATGTAGGCTAATATGTGTTGTGGCCCTCGTCTTTAATGATCACGAATACTTCAATTAGGTCCCCATGTAACCTGCGATACTTCAATGACATTAGGTTTAGTGATCTTAATCTCATTTCGTAGCTTTGATTTCTTAGTTTTGGTATGTAGGCTAATAGGTTTTGTGGCCCTCGTCTTTAATGATCGCGAATACTTCAATTAGGTCCCCATGTAACCTGCGATACTTCAATGACATTAGGTTTAGTGATCTTAATCTCATTTCGTAGCTTTGATTTCTTAGTTTTGGTATGTAGGCTAATAGGTTTTGTGGCCCTCGTCTTTAATGATCACGAATACTTCAATTAGGTCCCCATGTAACCTGCGATACTTCAATGACATTAGGGTTAGTGATCTTAATCTCATTTCGTAGTTTTGATTTCTTAGTTTTGGTATGTAGACTAATAGGTTTTGTGGCCCTCGTCTTTAATGATCGCGAATACTTCAATTAGGTCCCCATGTAACCTGCGATACTTCAATGACATTAGGTTTAGTGATCTTAATCTCATTTCGTAGTTTTGATTTCTTAGTGTTGGTATGTAGACTAATAGGTTTTGTGGCCCTTCGCTGCACATTTTCCAGAATTATGGACTGTCTTTTGTATTTGGGAGACAATACAGAATTATAATATTCAAAGACTTACAAGTGATCTATACAGACAGTAAATTGAATGTGACTGGTTGTATGTGTGTTATAGTTCGTTTGATTATACACAAAATATAATTTGCTTTTTTAACTCTAGTATTTATATGTGTATCAAATAACAGTTTGCTATCGATATAACACCCCCCCCCCACCCCCAAATCCTTTTTCACAAACCGTGGACGTAATTGTGGAGCTTAAGCTATTTCCTGATGTATTGTATCGTCGGCCTAGATTGTATTTTTATCTTACTGAAGTTAATATGGTGGGAAAATGTTGCATAGCCCGGAAAACTGTTTATATTTTTTGTTAATCATTGATGACAAAATTTCAAGTCACTATGTTTATGTACAAACTGTGAATAGCTGGTGTTCTTGTCCAGTCAGTAACGCACGTGCCATCCTGGGAGCACACTAATAGATTGTATCCATATCAACAAAAGCTTATGCGGCGGAATAGCATGCAACAGACCATGAATGCTCGTAGGATATTCATAGGAAACTGTCTTCCATCAGACATGGTATGATAACAGTATATAACACTATGCGACCACAACGTGCGGCGTGCGGCCGTGCTTATGTTCGTACGTGCGTGCATGTCTATGTGCGATCATAGCATAAACTTAATATTTAATAGACGACTTACCCATCTCGAAACGTATGACTTGCTGATTCCAATTCCACTGCGGGATGATGGACGACCAGCCCCATACCGTACTGATGAACCATACTGTCCCTGTCTCTGCGTATACAGGTGTTGAAGAGGATAGTCTTTGGATATTTCTATAGACTCGGTATTTCGGCTTCGCGTTGAATCATATAATGGTTTCTTATCCAGCAAGACAGAATCATTTACATCGCCTTCTCCATAAAACATAACATCCGGCCATTTACTAGACATATAGTGCACTCCCATGACAACCTGTCATTAACTTCTATTCAATATATGCCACTTGAAATAAGACATCGATGCGATTAAGTATATATTAATAATATAAATTCTTCTTCACGAATATTAGTCATCGGGTCCACATGGAAGCAGTCAGTATATCATGGCCACATCGTGCGGCAGTCATGTAGGTTATATTTAATTCTGTTAGGTAAAGAATGCTGAAACAGGATTAGTATGTCGTTTCATTATTGTTTGCTTGTATAAATACAAACACAGGTCACTCATCTGTAGTAATAATAATCACAACACTCCTATTGACGCTATAAGTAGGTGGCTCATTAAGACACGCGATCAAATGACCATCTGTATTATTGGACCACCCTCTTGACACATCAGTGGCTATTTTCTATGACGTCTGTCTTATTTTATGTTAACTTTGCGCGTGTTTAATCACATGTTTTTGATACACAGACAGGTGCCCCGATAGTCAGGGCTGAATAGTGGCTGTACTCTTCCTTTTTCAAACTTTGGAATTCGATGAGAAAAATAGTTTAACCCGTTTATCACTAAGTTATCAATTCTCGGTTTTTTCAACGTCGTTAGCCCGTTAACCTATGTCCATTTTGAAGGTAAACGTAAGTTTTAAAAAGCGTTGCTTTAAGCGGGTGTGGAGAGCAACGTCTTTCAGCATTAACGCTAGTCTTAGACAAACAAACTTCTAGAAATCGTGTTATGACTTACCGCGATTAAGGCTCTAACAAAACACGCCCTATGTAGACAAGAACACACACCGATATTAAAACGATATACCGGCAACGTTAAACGGAAAAATTATGTGTGAGAAAATATTGAAAGTCAATATTTTCTGAGCATCACACAATGCGTAGAGAGAATCGATGCATGCCTGTTGTGCATACAGTACAGTTGAGAAATAACTTAATATGTTTCAAAATCAAAACAAAATAGTAGGCTACTGTTGAATAGACATATCTGTCTCTAAGCCGGTGTACTATGTAATATTACTCCCCCCCCCCCACCCCCGTGCAAACCAATTATGTTGAAAATATTCAACAGAACATTTCCTACATCGTGTTCAAAATCGTTTCATTTTGGAGAAGTGATAACTTATTTATGAGCTTCACTGTAATCTTCTCTTTCACGTATAGCAAAGCTGCTACTCCGGACACCGGATTTTGGCGCCAAAAAAATGTGGTTCTTTAATACGGATCGTCGTAAGACGGCCAGTCTTAACGTAAAACCACCAGTTAGCTCTTAATGTGGTAACACATAGCCAATGAGTTGAATTAAGCGCTAACTTGACTTGTGTGACCAACTTTTGATGGCCCCATAGAGTGTCCTTTGTAGACAGGTTCAACTGTATTTGAACCATTCCATGCACCAGATGTTCTTAAATCTTCACGCATGTGTCATCATAATCGGTTCACACAATATACAATTACACGTGCGGAGACGGTTGCATGTTCTCAGTCCCTCTATTAAGCTTTAAAATAAGTTATGACCATATTTTACTGCGAGGAACACAAAGACTTAAACCCACACACCATTACATGTGGGTTTTGCATTCACGCTCCTTGCTTGGATTGATCTTATTAATAATCCTTTCAACGACAAAGCCCTGGACAATTAAATTATGTACGATTTATAACATATTCTGTGGGATATTTGGAAAGTAATATGACTGGAAGCCATTGCTGCCTAAGGCAGCAATGGCATCCAGTCCTATTAATTTCAAAATATTCAACAGTTTTCGAGTTTGTCTGCCCTGGGATCGAAATACAGGGGATTTATCGGTGAAAGTCTTAACTAGCTTAACTGGACATGCTAATTTTCAGATCCCTAAGCTGGGTTGAACGAAGACTGTTGCTGCACATGGCAGCAACAACTTCCTGTCACAATAGTAAGCTTAAGAATGTTAAAAAAAATTCTGATGGCACTGCCTTGAAATTTAATTTCAGGAACGTCAGTATTAAATAGGTTACTAAGGGCAGGCCTCCTCATGGTCGCTACCTTTATGCGGATGAAAGACGCCTCCATCCTATACATGTTTCAAGTTCACATATATTTCTTTATTCAAACGTGGCTAATTAAATATTATTCATTGGTAAGGGGTACAATTTGCTCCAAAATCTTGCTATTAAATTGATATTGTGTACGGCGTAGTTATAATGTAGAAAGACAGTATGCATTTGTACTGTATTTTCTAGACATCATATTTGTAATGACACGCGTGCGTCTGGTCGACGTCCTGAATGGCCTGGTATGCTTGGCTCAAATCAGGGCATTGTACATGCATGGTACGCTCTATTTACATACTTAGGCCACTATACTGACCACAGGAAATGATCTCATCGACATATCACAAGAGATGGTAATGCCAGAATTGCTAAATATGAGTTTCATCTGCGCATATTCATACACAATTAGATTGTTAACGTTGCATATTTTGTCAATCAACGAGCGTACGCTGCACGTGAGAGGTATAGGGGAGGGGCGGGGGATTGGGCGGGGGGGGGGGGGCGGAGGGTGAGAATGAAGAGAACCGGTAGAGGGTGAGAATGGGAAGGGATGGTGTGGAGACTGTCGTTGGTGGGGAGAGGGAGAATCCAATGAGAGTTTCAAAGTAATGCATACAATTTGTGATACAATAATTCTATTGAATGTTTAGAGGCATGTATTGTACGGGCTGGGACAGAGTACAACGGTGACAAACGAAGGTTGATTTAATTATTAGTCTAAGCAAATTTGTCATAAATGTATTGTGGTGTAAATTTCTAATTGCTAAATGTAAACGTTCGCTTGATTTAGGCGCTGTAAACTGTTAAGAAAATTAGTGCGGCATTTTGTCTGATAACATCCAAGGCAATGGCGAGATTACCAGGTGATTTCTGGCTATGGGATCGTGATAATGGTCCTTTGCAGTTTTTGCTATGCCCCGCCCATCTCTAGCTAAGCTCCCGAGTGTTGGGATCGATTGATCTCTGAACTCTCTGACTATCAATTTCCAAAAAGACTACACTGGTATAAGCTGTTGAATATTTTGAAACTAATTGGACTGGGTGCTGTTGCTGCCTATGGCAGCAACAGCGCCCAGTCGACTTAGTTTCAAAATATTCAACAGCATGTTTATTAAATAGTAGACATACAATTCGTACAGAAACACGTAGTCTGTCATCAATTAGGCCTATGCGTTCGTCATGAAAGGGTTATAACTGATGATCAGAATGCCTAGAGTCAATGTAGCCTATACGCAGCCTAATTAAGCCATCAATATATGGTCATTATCAATATTCCTTGAAAGGAACTAGTAAACGGCTTCATACGCTAGATGTCATAGAGCATCCTCTTGGACGTTTGCCTTGACCCATGGCTAATTGTAATGGCTCATAAAACAAGACTAACAGAGCTGTTCTATCAATACATCTGTAGATCTCGGTCAGCAATGGAGGCTGCCAGTAAGTCTATGTCCTATTAGTCCAGGCTCCACCATAGAGTCCCGTAGAAAAATTGATGTACACAGTATTTTATTGTTTGTATGCCTTGCCAGACCAACTAGCTTTAAGATTAGCTTGGGTAGACATTTCAATTTGGTGGTAGGAATCCTACAGTCGCCATTTTCCAAGATGGCGGCCGTTCTGATTTGTACAGCCAATATCTCTGGAACTAGTGTACCTATCACAATAATTTTAGTGTCGATATATAGGTTTTCGAGGTCATGGAATTCGGAAATTACATTATCTACGTAGTGGGGACAATGGTTATATCGCTTCCGAAATATTGGTCAAAATAACTACCCGTTTTTAGCCAAATGGTGACTATAATAGTTTGAAAATTTGGGGTTTCTTGAATTTCTGGAACTAGTGATCATATCAAACGCTTTCGCGCCAATTATAAATCTTTAAGGCGATAGCTAGAAAAAATTAAACCCTTAACTGTCTGGGAGCGAGTCTATGGAGCTTTAATGCAAAGAAAACAAACACCCACCCCACCCACCCACCCACCCACCCGACACAACCAACAGTCTAGTCACATACTCAATGTACGTGAGGGTGTTCATTTCGGTTTCTCTATCAATGCCGCACCCACAACAATATTATAAACATCCTGTTTAAAAGTCAGGAATTGAGCAGTGTCAGCATTTCCTGTAAAAAGTAATTCTTGAGTTAGTCTACGTACGCTACATGCATATTTATAAATACTACCGAATCAGTCGTTAACGAACATTATTTTACGTGTTTCATTGCGCAAACGTCATTAGTCATTAAACTTTGTATTTTGCTAAATTCGATAACAGAAGATAATATTATATATCCCATATCTGCATGATGTAAGTATGCACTGCTAAGCATGTTTGAATGACCAGGTTTTCCATACATAGGTCTCTATGCTATCCTTGCAGGGAAACGCATCCAGGTCCGTAGTTATGGAATCCTAAACTTTAGTCCTAGAATTATGATGGTGATAATGACAATGACGACGAGGACGATGTTGATAATGATGATGTTGTTGTCATTGTTGTTGTTGTTGTTGTTGTTAATGATGATGATGATGGTGATGATGATGATGATGCTGATGTTGTTGTTGATGTTGTTGTTGTTGTTGGTCGTGATGGTGGTGGTGGTGGTGGTGGTGGCGATGATGGTAGAGATGATGATGATGATGATGGTGGTGGTGATGATGTAAAACACATTAATTAATCCTTTCACCTGTGATAATATCTTAGTTTCATGACATCCATTTGAGAAAGATGTAGCCTATTTTGAAATTAATTTGATTGGATGACGTTGCTTCTTTTAATAACGGTGGCAGTCAATCATATTACTTTCCGAATTATAAACATATCGAACATTGATGAAAGTGTTAATTGACAGGTAGTTTGTATTTGAGATGAGTCATAGCTTACATAACATATTATTTTCTTCCTCAGCTTGGTATCACATTTGATGAACAAAGAAAAATGGGCGACGAAGCGGCGAGAAGCAGACCTGTCACTCCAGAGGGAGTCTTCATGAAGTCGACAAACCCGTGTGTTCTGAACAAAAGGAAATGTATTATTTGTCAGAAAACAAGAAAAAACACTAAGTTGACAGTTACTGGAAGTGGACAGAAACGTGTTCGAGAAGCGGCAGAGATACGACAGGATGACGTGTTTAAGCGACTGAAACAAATGAGTGAAACAGAGACATTCTGCTACCACGTGGACAATGAGTGCTATAAAACATATACATTGAAGAAAACACTAGATACTATAACTGAACAAAGTGTAAAGTCTCTATCATTTAGTCCTGAAACGATTGAACAATCACACAATAACGCTAGTAGCAGCAGTATTTGTGTGCAACCACGTCGGTCATGCTCAACACCGCGTAATCCAGTAAGCTCTCAAAAGGATGCAAGTGAACTCCCATGTGTCGTGTGTGGCTATGTCCGGATTTCACATGGTGGCGTGAGAGTAGATAGAAAGTTCAGAGTGTGTGAAGAACAACGTGCGAATAAGTTCTTGGCTGCGGCTAACTTCTTTCAAGATGACATTTTTGGCCGCATAGCAGACCTTGACAGCGAGCAGAAAATCTTTGCTGCAGATTTATATGCCCACGGAAAATGCATGAATGGCTACATCGTTAGGTATGAGCGTGAGTCTTTGAAGCCAGAGCAGCCAAGAGAACGTTACTCAAGACAGAAGTTAGAAGTGTTCCAGCAGGCCAAGGATCTTTTGGACCCACTCCTAGAAGACGGCTATGGCTTCACCTTGAGTGAGATTAGAGAGTTAATGCACAATATTGACAATAACATGGTAATCCATAACAATGAGATCAAAATCTTTCTTGTGAGAATGTATCAGGACAAAATTAAATTTTGCCAGTCTCCACGACAGAACGAGCCATTGCTAGTTTTTTCATCCAAAATAAGTTCTGATGATCTTGCTTCAAAAATTAAATCACACGATGCCGTTAAATCAGCAGGCGCTATCTTGAGACAAGCAATACAGAAAGTTGACTTCAAACTTCAGGACAAATTTTGTGATGCTAGTGAGCTACGCCATTCGTGGGAGAACACAATTATGCCTGATGTACTGCTGACATTCTTTTCCTCCTTATTTAACATAAGCAAGACACGCATGTTGCAAATTGAAATGTTGCAAATGGGAAATGAAACCGACGACGCATATGACGTAAATGAAGATACCAACAATGATGCAAGTAGTGGTGTAAAACGCCAGGCTGTACAACTTTGGTGTCTTTTCCAAATCATATTCTATGAATTGCACAACGGCTCAAAGAAGACTCCTCTTCACACAATGACTGCTCACAGCATATATGATAAGTGCAAGGGTAGAGAATTGATTACGACGATGAACCGGATTGGTGTTTCTACCAGTTATATTGACGTATTGAGAAGTCGGAACTTACTATCCGCCTATGCTATAGAGTCATGTGAGGACAATGACACTCCCATTCCTAGCCACTTCAACAACACAGGTTTCACCATTGGTGCTCTTGATAATTTTGACTTCGAGGACAGTTCATCTTTATCTGGCACATCCGGCACTCACGATACAGTGATGGTGCTGTTTCAAGACTGTGATGGTGAAGTTCCACTTGGGAAGCCAAATGTTTCTGCCACACAATTGAAGAAGCGAAGTTGTAAATTGATGTCTGACCTACCATGCCAACGTGTTGGCCATCATCCTAAGCCAGCCAATCGGCCCGTTATTCCTGACTCTTTCAAAGTAGCTGAAGATGTTGGTCTACATCCAGATAGCACCGCATCATGTGAGGCTGCCAAACCGAATTTCTCATTACTTTGGCGAGATGTGGTCTACCGGAAGAGGACACATTGCAAGTTGCTCCATGGGGAGGGTTTCATGCCTTAATCTCTCAGAAGACTGTTCCACTTAAACGAGTTGCATTTTTGCCAGTCATCCCATCTCCCGCTACCGATTATGCCACTGTATTCTCAGCAATGAAAAACTTTCAAAATGTGTGCACACAGTTACGTCAACCAGTTATCCCAATATTCTGTGATGAAGGGGTATTCCATACGGTTGCTGATATTATCTTGAATAATCCTGACGAATTTGGAGATATCTATCCCATGATGGGAATGTTTCACTTAGCGAAGGTGGCTCTCCGTTGTGCAGGGAGATATATCAGCGGGAGTGGTATGGATGATGCCCTGATAGAGTCTGAAGTATTCGGTGAGAAAACTGTTCAAGCTGTGCTGAATGGGTCACATTATTATCGGTCATTCCAAGGTATGCTAATCGTGTCAGAAGCAATTGAAACTTTAATGTGGAAAGCATTCTGGCATAACAACAACTCCGACACATTCCAGGAAATAATTTCAATGATTTCAGACTTGAGGGCAGCATTGCAATTAAATGATGAACAAAAATCTCAGCACCTATACCAAAGTCTAATGGACCCCATGGTATGTCTTAGACAAAGTTTCTGTGAGTTCATTGAAGAGTGTTGTGCAAAATCAGAACTATGTAAATACTGGAATGTTTTTCTTACCATTGTGGGCCTCGTAAAGAGTATTGTGACATCTGATCGTGAAGGAAACTGGGAGCTACATGTGCAAACGGTTGAGTCACTGATCAGTGTATTTCGAGAGTTGATTGCATTAATTACCTGCGCTATGGCTCCTGGTACCTGGAGAGAATACGAATACTTGAAGTGGAAAACCCCTTTCTATATGACAAGTTTATGCATGGCCATTTCGTTGTACGAGACAAAGATGGAAAGTTTAATGCCGTTTCTCCTGACATGAAGCTTGAACAGACAATTCAACGGTCACAAAAAAGCTCAAAAGGCATCGTAGGTCAAACGAGAAGGAGCGACTATGTCGGAGAGTG